>CM035162.1:77966841-78134341 GCA_020205615.1 Panax quinquefolius
TCCACTGGATCTATTCCCGGGAGTACCCTCAAAAAAAGGAACCTTTCCTCTCCCCAGCCATTTCGGGTTAAGAAGATGTGAAAGCGCCTTTCTCTCTATACGAACGGAACGGTGCGTTCCGAGGTGTGAAGTGGGAGAGAGGGGATGTCATAATTGGGGTTTTGAATAAAACGACCTTATTAAAAAAATTTAGGAAGATTGGGGAACTGTCTTAAGCCTGTTCAAGCAACTGTAACGAGGGGACTCTCCCAAGAAAGACCCGAGTGAAACACCTTCCAGAGCGAACTGTTTGCTTTTGTTTAATCTTTCACTATTCTTAATTTATGCTTCGCCCTCAAGATAGAAGGTCGATATAATAGCTTTTTTAGAATACTTAACTCTTAGTCTTTTTTCTTCTTGATCGTTTTCTTTAAAGCTTCGCCAGTACTGAAAGACGTGTAAAGATTGCTAAAGAAAACTTAAGGAAAATACCCCACCTTACCAAATTTGTGACAAAAGGAAAGGCTCGAAAGACTTACTTGACGAGTTTCCTTATGAGTGAGTTCGTAGGTGCCTTTCCTTGGTAAGACGGAATTGGGCAAAGAAAAGAGAGTGCTCGACCTGAACAATGGCCAACAAAGACCGTAATTACATAGATAATTGTTCCTCCCCTTCTCTGTCTTTAAGGCGTACTGTATGGCGGCTGGAAAGAAAGACGACCTAACCTTCTCGTAGATGGTGTCAATGAGAGCCATTTGAGTATCCCCCATGGTTTGTGGGTTCCGAACAGCTATAGTGGCTGAGCCTAATAAGATAGTAATTACAACCCAAGAAGTAATAAGTACTTGGCCATGGACATGTAAACCTCCTATTTTCTAATAGAAATGTTGGCCTACTTCCACACCGGATATATCATATAACCCTTTTAGATTTAGCTGACCGTCAGGCTAACTTGGGTGTTAGGCTGCAGTCTTGTAGTCAGTGGATGGGAGGTCTTCCATTCCAGAAGAGATTGTAATTTCACTCTTTCCCCCACTTATCATCTCTCTGCGGGACTTGTACCCTCTTCAACTCAGCGCTTTATAGATAGGCATTTTAATGAAAAAAAAAATTAGCCTAAAAAAAAAGTAGTCGAGCCGAAGGAGCTCTCACAAATAGAATTTGAGTACCACGGAGAAAAGCTAGCTGGATAAACAAGACAGGGATCACCCACTCAGCAATGCTACCTTGGGGAGGCTTTAATAGAACAAGAGAAACTCATATTCTAAAGCGTTTTCGATATATGAACAAGATTGCTATGGAAGAGTTGGTGAACATTGTTCTGACTCATAGCTCTAAGATGACTAGCATGAATGAGCCAGCTTCAAATCATCATGGAAACGTCCTCAGTGCTTTGTTAGCTTGGAGAGCTATTATGGGACCGACGTAAACATCATCAGTAGCCTTGCCCTTGAGTTTGACAAGCATTCCTTTTCCCTTTGGAAGTATCCGCAGCCTGAAAGAAATCTTGTCGACTCCCGACACGTACCGCACTCAGTTCTCCAAGGCCCATTGACGCTGCAATCGCGCTTCGCAAGACCTTTCGACAGTGAAAGCTCTAGGATACAAGCCTTATCTTAACGTGCTTCGTGACGTAATCTACGAGAGAATCCAATGTGGTGGTCATTGGGTCCTAAACCTGTTAAGCTAGTCAAAATGATGGAAGGAGTAAATTCCTTCTATGATCAACTATCGATGGCACAAGATGTAAAGAAGGGTAAGCTTGTGCTTTCACCAGAACGTGGGTTAGAAAGGGCATTAGCACTTGTTGAATTGGTCTTCTGTGAGTGCAAGAAATTCGGAGTAGTGAAAATATAAGTAATAAACTGATTCAACTTATCCCAACCCAAGGGGAAACCCAGCCTTTTCTTTTCAACTAGTTCAACCTGGTCGACGGTGCACACGGAAGGAATGACAGATCAAGGAGTGGTTTTTTCCTCTCGGCGTAACATACTCCTTACTTCTGTGGGCATGGATCCGAAGCTCTGCTATAAAGCAAAGGCAGCACCATCTTTAGTTTAGTAAGCGACTTGCTTGTGGGAAGGAGGCTTGTTTGCGGAAGCGGTAAGATAGCTAGCTCAGCTCTCTACTGACTTGGTATGGAGTTGGGCTTGGGCTTGGGACCGATTCCTTAACCTTAATAGGGCTCTTCTTCTGATGCGAGGAAATCACCAATTGTTCGGAAATCCACCTTGGTTGAGAGTTCCATCTCTTGATCTTTTTATTTTAAGCGAAATGAGACTTTCATCTTAGGTGAGTACCCATACCCAAAAGGTAACGGATGCTTTGCAACTAAGTTGACATGGAAGAACCGCTGCGACGCGGGGAACCCTTATCCATACAAGTTCTCATATAACGGTTTGAAAGAAGGAACCTTTATAGGTGAGAGGTGACACCGCGAAGTGCAAAGCCCTCAATCAATACTTGAGAAATGGCTTTGTATTGATAGGGTTTGCATAATCCGAAAGGGATTCCTCAGTAGAAATCCCCTACTAGAGAGCCTCCGAACTCGAGATCCTGGAAATGGAATGTGGTGGGGGAATTCAAAGAAGTTTCAAAAGCTCTTTTCGTTAGAGAAACTTGGTCATTGAATGAATGAAATTCCAACGATCAGCTTAGCTTGACCCTTACTTAATGGTAAGGAAGAGGACAGTCTTTTGGAGTGGGCTTCTTGGGTACGACTGGGAAAAGACAGCTGCTGGGAAGAGATTTATATGAGCACCGATTGAAATGAAAATATCAACGGTCGCCTCAAAACGAACCACCATTCTAGTTTGGTGGAACCACCAAGGCCTGAATATGCGTTTTATTTACGAAAGGCCTCGGCTACTACAATGACAGGGCCAAGAAATCGGGCCGAAATAGCAGCTCTTTTGCGTGAATCCGCTCTCGATGTCGGGATAACTTCCAACCATACGAGCCTGCTACCTTATAGCCTGTGCCGCCTAAAAGAGCCAGTGTGGAGAAACGTTTCACTCCATACTTAAGCCCGAAGGCAACTAGACCAAAGGGTGAACGAGTCAAGAGAGCTAAAACGGAGATAAATAGGAACAGTTATTCCATATATTTTGATATTGAAAATCATATTTTCGAGGTTGACAATGGTCATTCTTTTCAGAGTGAACTAGAAAGTTCTTTTTATAGTTATCAAAATTCTAGTTATCAGAATAATGGATCTAACAGTGACGATCCCCACTATGATCATTACATGTATGATACTTAATATAGTTGGAATAATAACATTAATAGTTGCATTGACAATTATCTTCGGCCTCAAATCTTTATTGAGACCGACATTGTAAGTGGTAGTGGCAATTACAGTAACAGATACATTTATAGTTCCATTTGTGGTGAGATTGAGGGTTCCGGTATAAGAACCAGCACGGATGGTAGTGATTTAACTACTTCAGAGCTGATTCGTGAAGAACCCCAGAATTTACATCTGATGTTCAATATACGTCAAAGTTAGGTGCATGGAGCCCAGTTTACCGTCTCCGTACTTTCGGAGGAAGAGGATGAAGCTTCCCGTGTAATGACGGCTGAGGTGTCTACAGACCAAAGCATAGTTTCTATCAGATTGGGGAGCCAATCTGAAAGGGGCCAGAGCTCTCAGTGGCTTCCTCCCTAGTTACTGGTCCTCACCTCAGTAAGGGTAAGGCAGAAAAGGAGGCTAGCTGTAATCGCTTGCATGTGGGTCTCTCTTACGTAGCAAGGTTGGTACACAGAACTCTCATGTGAGGTGCCAATCAATACAAATGATTGAGAGCATTCCCATTACAGAAGCATGAAAGCGATAGAGTAAGCGGACAAAGCGGCCATTTGAATGATATTTCTATTGTTAATAATTTTCCTGACGTATTCCCTGAAGAACTTCCTGGCCTACCCCCAGAGCGTGAAATTGAATTTTGTATTGGCCTGGAACCCGGTACAAAACCCATTTCCAAAGCCCCATATCGAATGGCTCCTATTGAACTTCAGGAGTTAAAGACCCAATACAGGAATTGTTAGACATTGGTTTCATTCGTCCTAGTACGTCTCCTTGGGGTGCTCCTGTTTTATTCGTGAAGAAGAAAGATGGAAGTATGCGACTTTGTATTGATTATTGGCAGTTGAATCATGTCACCATCAAAAATAGGTACCCGTTGCCTCGCATTGATGACTTGTTTGACCAGTTGCAAGGAGCACAATTCTTTTCAAAGATCGATCTTCATTCTGGATATCATCAACTGAAGGTTAGAACTGAGGATATTCCAAAGACTGCCTTCGGAACTCGGTATGGGTATTATGAATTCTTAGTCATGTCTTTTGGATTGACTAATGCTCCTGCTGCCTTCATGGATATGATGAACCGAGTATTCAAGGAATATTTGGATCACTTTGTGGTCGTCTTTATTGATGACATCCTCATATATTCAAAAAGCCGTGAAGATCATGAGCAACACTTGAAGTTGATACTCTAAAAGCTTCGTGAAAACAAGCTTTATGCCAAGTTGAAGAAATGCGAGTTCTGGCTTGAGGAAGTAGCATTCCTTGGGCACGTAGTATCAAGTCATGGAATATCTATTGACCCGACAAAGATTGAAGCTATTCAAAGCTGGGAGTAACCTAAATCGATGGATCAAGTAACGTAGCTTTCTTGATTAGCTTGTTATTATCGGAGATTCGTGGAAGGGTTTTCTCGAATCACTACTCCATTAACTTTCAAATTGACTCGTAAAGATACAAAGTTGATTGGAGCGAAGAATGAGAAGAGTTTTCAAGAACTCAAGAGGACACTCATTTACGCACTGCTCGGCAATACCATCCGGCTCGGAGGATTTATCATCTACAAGTGATGCTTGGGCAAAGGGTTAGGATGTGTTCTCATGCAACATGGGAAAGTCATAGCCTATGCCTCAAGACAACTTAAAGAATATGAGAGGAATTATCCCACTCATGATCTAGAGTTGGCAGCAGTTGTCTTCGCACTTAAAATTTGGAGGCATTACTTATATGGAGAGAAAGTGGAGATCTTTACGGATCATAAAAGCCTCAAATATTTCTTCACTCAAAAGGAACTCAACATGCGACAACGACGTTGGCTTGAACTGTTGAAAGATTATAATCATACCATCCAATACCATCCTGGAAAAGCGAACGTGGTAGCTGACGCATTGAGTAGAAGATCATATGCAAGTACTAGTGTGATATTGTCAACGCAAAGGCTCATTTTGTGTGACTTGCAAAGGATGGAGATAGAGTTAAAGACTCCAGGGACCCATGTGATGATGGCGAATATACGAGTAGAACTGACTTTAATCGATAAAGTTAAAGCTGCTTAAGCTACAGACCTGGAGATGATGCGTATGAGGAAGAAAGTGCAAGAAGGTGCTATGCCGGAAGCAAGAACCGATGAAGAAGGAATACTTCGAGTCAAATCCAGACTTTGTGTTCCTAACGACCCTGATTTAAAGTATAAAATCATGATGGAGGCGCACAACACACCATTTGCAATCCATCCTAGGAGTACCAAAATGTATCATGATCTTTGACATACATTTTGGTGGGGCAATATGAAGAGAGAGATAGCGCTGTTTATCTCAAGGTGTCTAATGTATCAACGAGTCAAGGCGGAGCATCAAGTACAAAAAGGTCATTGTAACCACTTGAAATTCCAGAATGGAAGTGGGAGCACATTACCATAGATTTCGTTACTAGTCTTCCCAAGGTTTCTCAAGGTATAGATGCAATTTGGGTCATTGTTGATAAATTGACCAAGTCTGCTCACTTCTTACCTACACGAGAAACTTATACACTTGAACGTCTTGCTCGTATGTACATAAATGAGGTTGTAAGATTGCATGGTATGCCAATATCCATAGTGTCTGATCGAGACCCAAGATTCACTTCACGATTTTGGGTTATTTGCAAAAAGCTATGGGCACGGACTTACGATTTAGCTCGGCATATCATCCTCAGACGGACGGGTAGTCGGAGAGGACTATTCAAACTCTTGAAGATTTATTAAGACTCTGTGTCCTTGACTTCAAGGAAAGTTGGGATAAGTTCTTACCATTGGTGGAGTTTTCCTACAACAACAGTTATCAAGCAAGTATTGGCATGGCTCCATTTGAGGCGTTGTATGGAAGAAAGTGTCGTTCTCCAGTATGCTGGGATGAGGTGGGTGAAGCAACATTGTTGGCACCGGAGTTGGTACGTATGACTACGGAAAATATTCAAACGATCCGACAACGTATAAAAACCTCACAAGATCGACAAAAGAGTTATGATGATCTTCATCAAAAGGACGTGGAATTCGATATAGGAGATCATATGTTGTTACGTGTTACTCCATGGAAAGGAGTTACGAGATTTGGAAAGAGAGGAAAGCTCAATCCTCAATTCATCGGCCCATTTTTAATCCTCGATCGAGTAGGAACTGTGGCCTATAGACTCGCTTTACCGCCAAGTATGTCTCGTGTTCATAACGTTTTTCACATATCTATGTTACGTAAATATGTGAAAGACCCACACCACATATTGAGTTAGAACAGGATGAAATAGCAGAAGATTTAACGTATGAAGAGGTTCCTGTTCAAATCTTGGATAAGAAGGAACATATTCTACGCTTCAAGGTGATACCTCAAGTCAAAGTTTTGTGGAGAAACCACAATGTTGAGGAAATGACCTGGGAGTTAGAATCTGAAATGAAATCAAGGTATCCTTACTTCTTCGACATACAGTACGTATTCTAATTTTGAGGGCTTAAATTTCATAAGAAGGGAGGTTGTAAGACCCCAACTTTTATAAATAAAGATGAATTTTCTATAAATATCATTTTGAATATTATGGAATGAATTTGATATAATGTTATAGTTGTGGGTAATATTTATAAATTTTGCAAAGTACGCAAGTTGTTATATAATATTCGATTGGTGGGGAATATTCATTTTAACAGGAATATTCGTATAACCAAGACAATCATTGGTGGACACCACAATGTAATTATCACGGATCGAGAAAATGACAAAAAAATACTTTATGAAAATAACGGCTTGGAAGTTTTACCGTTAATCGTTGAAACACCCGGTGTTAAAAGAAATACAAGAATCTGCCGTAGTCGCACAAGAGAGTTAATACCAGTATTGATTATTGATGATTACGTGAGAAGTCACTCGCTTTTGTTCAATTATTGCTACGAAAGAATTGCCGATAATATCTCACGTTATTTGATTCAATTATTGACAATATTTTATATATTATTAAATCAATAATTGAGACTAAAAGTTATTAATATTATTATTTGCAATATTAACGATGTCTAGAAGTTACATCAAGGAGAGATTTGGTCACCTAATTGCGCGCCTAATAGGAGAAATCCTTATTGGAAAGCCCCCTCTTTTCTGAGAACGACCTGGTCGATTAATATTGTGAATTATAATAATGATGATAAATGTTGTTAAAAATATTGAGAAAAATTTTATGAGGTATTTGTTATAAATCGGCTTATTATATGGACCCCCATTTACCCATTTTTAAAATAATCGGTAGAAAATTATTTAAAGGTGGGGCCCATATATGGGGCCCATATGTGATGAAAAACTGATTTTTGAAATGGGGTGGGAGAGAGTATTCGTAAAGGGAAGGGAAATTATATATATGTATATGATGTGTGTATATATATAATGTGTGTATGAGTAGAAAATGGTGGAAAAGTGATAGTATGAAAGTGATGGGTGTAAGATATGTGTAAGAGTGTGGTGAAAGTGATGTGTGGGTGGGAAAGTGAAAGTTGTGTGTGTGAATATATATATAATTGGTATATATATATATATATATGATGAAAGTGATTTTTGGGGGTGGGGATTGATGTTGGTTATGGGGGATAAAATTCAAGTGGTATATATATAATATTGATATATATAAATTGTAAGTATGTGTTTATATATATATATATATATATATATATATTTGGTTTTGTTTTTTTATCGGATGGTTGATTGAATTTGAACATTTGTGCGTCAAAAAAAATTATTTAAATCCATGAACAGTGCCTTTCCATTCCCCTATAAATAGAATCTCATTCCTTCATTATTTCTTACAAATTCACTGAAACTCTAGAGAGAGAAATTATAGAGAAACTATAGAAAAGTATTCTGCTACTTCCCTACTCTTATATCCAGTTTTTTACTAAAGTGGGGTATTATTTCTTTTGTATTCATGAAGAGAACTTCGTTATTCTATTATTTATTATTCTATTGGAATAACTTTGATAATGCTGAAAGCTACCCTATACTTGGTGAAATTCTTACGTTATTCCATTCTTTATTATTACATTTGAATATCATGTATAAATGCGTTTTCTGTTGGATCCGGTTCCATTCTTTATTATTTCGTTGGAATATCATGTCTCATGCATTTTACTGTGGGACTGGTTCCATTATTTATTATTCTATTGGAATAACCTACATGTGCGGTCTATCGCATGCCTGGTGATTTCTTTTGTTATTCCATTCTTTATTATACTCAGTTGGTTAAAATTTTGACTTCTATACTCCATGAAATTAGTGGAATATCTTGGATATTTGCACTTCATTCAATATCTTTTCATGGAAATATTCTTCTGAGCATTATTGAGTTTTACTGTACAAAGAAGTATCATGTTGACAATTTGGATGTTATTAGTTCCTAGATAAATTAATTCTTTAACTTGTTTTATTGAATTCTTATATCATTGTCATCATCCTCATGTTTATATTATGTTGAAAGTCATCTGTGGCCTGTAGTGCATAGATGGACTTGGTATGATTATGGTCAGGGATTAATCGGTATAATCATAACCGCAATGTTACAAATTATGTGGTAAAAGTCCTCATTGGCCGTAATGCATTGATGGACAGTTGTTGGCATGATCATGACCATTGATGAATACACGAATATCCTTAGCCCGTAGTGCATAGATAATTTGTGGTCCTGATACTAATGAATATCCTTGGCCGTAGTGCAGGGATGATGTGGTTTATTTATTAAGCTGAGTCTCAGCGATAAAAGTGATGAAAAAACCTTTTAAATTATAGAAGATAATAGACTTTATTCTCTACTTGACTCTTCTAATGGATTGCTTGTTCCGCTGCAGTTAAACTTGATGTTTGTTATATTTTATCTCATTAACATTGTTGAAGACTAACGATAAATTATTCTGCATTATCTGAGTCATAATATTTCTTACTGGGCTAGTTGGACTCACCCTTTTGCTTTCATTGTTCTCTTCAGGAAATGAGAACGTAGCAGGGACTAGTCGGGGAACAGAGTGATGGTCCTAGATGGAGCATTAGTAGTCCTCACTATTCTGAGAAATAGTGTAATAATAAATGTAATGAGGACCCCATTGAGTTTGTATATTGTCTAGATGACAATATTTGTATTAAAACTCGCAGTATATGTTTAGTCGTATTTTACACGATTGTTGTATAAAGTTTGTATTTAAATTTTGTACCATGTATTTGGCGACTCAAGATTTGTGATGTATACCTATTTTGGGGGCGTCACAAACTCACTCAGACCACATTCATCTCCGGCTGAATCAAATGATCACTGCTGCAAATAATCTCCCGGGCACTCTGAACGTTGAGCTTACAAAGAAGCTGAGGGAAATTATCAAGGAAATGCTTAAAAGCATGAAGGACAAAGATGAAATTCACTTCCGGATAGCTACCAAACAAAGAGAGGCTGTTCTTGAATTACAGAAATCTCAAGAAGTCCAAAATAACCTTATGATGGAGAACATCATCAACCTAAAAGCTTCAGTCAAAGAATTTCAGAAAGCCTATGTAAACCAGGAACAGCAAACTAACACTGTTCTAACTGCCCTCCGAAACAAAGAAGCTAGATCTGAAGCCCTGATCAAGGAAAGTCAAGAGGACATTGCTCAAACACAAAGCCAACTCAACGAGCTTGTCCAAGGAGTAAATTGACTTTCTACAGACATTCGAACCCTTGATGCTGACATAAAGAGGGAGAATAAAGGGAAAGGAGTTCAAGGAGGCCAGGGCAGAGGCAGAGGAGTTCAAGGAAGCCAGGGAAGAGGCAGAGGACAATTTCATACTCAAGCGTCAAGAAGCCTTCTTGCAAGATAATTCCACCAACAGACTCCACGATCAAGCAATCAGACTCAACGATCTGATCAGCAGGAAGTCTTAATGGCTCAGCCATTAAGGAGTTAAGGGCCAACTACCAGCTCACAAAATGTGACCACTACAGGCCTAAGAATGCCAATTGGAGATCCAGTATTCATGAATAGGCATGATCACAACCCGAGGGTAAGCCCAATTGAGCTGGAAGAAATAGCCAGAAGGGATGAAGCTAGCAGGAAAAGAAGGGCTGAGGAGTATGTCAATCCTCCACGCAAAAGACCAAAGAAATAGAGATAAGTTGAAACTTTAAATTCTTACTGATGTAAAGATAAACTGCAATATTCCTTGAACGTCAATAAATTCATGCTAAGTCACGTTTACTTTCCTGTAAATGCGTCTAGAAACTAATAATCATGACAACAAATCTCCTTGGTTATGTCAACATCAAATAGGGGGAGATTGTTGGGAGAATGCATATTATGATTTGATGTTTTAAATGTATATGCTCATGATTATGTGTAAAGTCCTTCAAAGGAATATATGTACAAGGACTTAGTGATAGATCAAATCTGTTAGGTTGATCTAAGCTCTTAAAGTGTATCATTTTGGAAATGAATGTATATATAGAAAGATCAAAGCTGTTAGGTTGATCTTGAGATGTAATAGATAGGCTTCGAAGAATTTGTAGTGTATCAATCTGATCAACATTACAGAAGTCAAGGCAGAAACGTAGAGCTTCAAGGATCGTAGTGTGCCTGCCTTGAAGGGCCTCTTCGAAAATCGTAGAGTGGTCCCAACGTTTACTGAGCCAACTCAGAGATCGTAATGTGCTCTCGGAAACGTAGAGTTTACAACTCAAGCAAACGAAGATTGTAGTGTGCAAATAGTTAAGAGAAATCGTAGTGCTCTCGGCTGATAGCATCAGACCAAACACCAAGGCGACAAGTCACCACGATCTGAATCGTAGAGTTCCACGATCTGAATCGTAGAGTACCATGATCTGAATTGTAGAGTATCATCTGTCTTGTGTCAGAAACATCAAGCCTCATGATTTATGTGGAGACAGACTCCAACATATGAGGAATGGATTCTAAACATTGCAGTGCTCACCAGTCCCAAAAGTCATAAGAAATATCCTTAGTATGCAACAAAGAAGCGTATTGAAGAAGCTAAGGAAAGTACTATTGGTAATGGGGAAACACCTTTTCAGGTATTAGGTGAGAAAGAAGTCTGCTGTGTCAATGGGCTAGAAATTAATTCAGAAGATGTGTAGAAAAGTCTCCATCAAAGAACAGAAAGGTCAAACGCATTTAGTGCTTCAACGGATGGATCCAACGGATAGTTTTCAAGATCACATATATGCAAAGCAAGAATTGAACAAAAACGAACAAGAACTCTCAAAGCTCAACTCTACGATCTGAGAAAAATAAAAGCTTACTCAGCTACTCAGATCTTTCGAACAAGTGGTTAAACAGCAACTGAGTAGCAACCATCAAGAACTCAAAATCTACCAATCAACTGAAAAAAAAGTACCAAGTCTATTGGACTTGAAGTATTCTAAGTGATCTATAAGAGAGCCAAGTCTGCTAGACTTGAAGAGTTTAAGAGTGAACTAAGAAGTTCCTAGACTGCTGGTCTAGAAGGAATCTGTGTGATTCAAAAGTTGTAAAAGACATCCTTAGTGGATTTCCTACTCGAGGAGTAAAAGAGTGGACTAGGAGCTTTAAATGCTCTGAACCACTTAAAACAAATGTGTCTGTTACCTTCTTACTATAACTGCTATATCTGCCATAACTGCTATAACTGCCTCACTCTCATAACTCCACTACTTCGTAAAGGAGATTAAAATAAACATTAATTCCGCTAAGTTTTAATCATCATCAACTAACAAGTTTAAAATGAAAAGATTTTTTAAATATCTATTCAACCTCCCCCCCCCCCCTCTAGATAACTATTGTGCCTACTAGGAACTAACATATGGTGCCAACCAAAGAGATAAGACAATCAATTTAAATAACAAAGGGTTCCATTATAACCTTAGAGCCAATATTCAGTTCATAGCTATTGAACAAAATAGAAGTAGCAATAAAGACAACATTAATGGATTACAAAATTAGAGGAAATAAATGGATAAGAAGGAACTCTGTCAAGGCCCTTCGGTCTCCAAGAAATCCACTCCTTTCAAGCTTTCCGATTCGTGTAGCTCATTTCTTTTGTCGCTCCAAGGAAATGCCAGACTTCTCCCTAATCTGCCTAATCTATATTTACAGACATAATCTAAGAACTAGAGAGATAAAGTACAAAAGAGGAGAGAGAACTAAGTTATTCTATATTAATTTATCATATTCTATCTCTCTATATTGTTTACAGAGGCTCTCTTCTGATATATATGCGTCCCTCCTTTTTGGCTAGGTCAAAATCAAGTCGTTTTTGCCTAGGCACTTGAGCTCGCGCTGCGACGCGGGCAATAGACCTATGGGTGGCGCTGCGACGCGAGCTTCAAGCTGGGCTTTGGCGCCACGACGCGAGTATGTGAAAGGTGACCGTTTTTCCCTTTGAATTCTAGAAAACACCTGTAAAGCCCTGCAATACATCGGTTAAGCATAATAACACTATAATCAAATAAAATTATATAAAATCTACGAGATCAGGTAACTATTTAAGTCATAAAGTATCTGATTCGTGGGTATAAATTTCACTCATCAATTCCTTCGAGTCACAAAGTCTCAGCATTGAGTCACATAGACTTTGTAATTCGGTCACTAATGACCAGGATCCACTGACCCTAATTCGGCCATTAAGACCAGGATCCTCCTACCCAAATTCGACCCTTAAGATCAAGATACACCGACCCTACATCCTGTTTTATAGAAGTGTGAGGTGCTACTAAGATAGATTGAATGCACTTCATCGTATGGTACTTAGCAGTATTGTTGATCATCTTCTTGGTGCTTGTTGAACTCTGTTGTTGAAGCTTGATTTCTTCTGATTATCAACAACTACTCATGATCAATGTTGATGTGTTGCTAAGATATTAAATTTAGTTCTTTGTCCTTAGTGCTTAGCAACATTGAACACTCTTAGGATCATAGATTTGTGCTCTACGTCTTAAGCTTGTTGATTTTGAGTGTTTCTGATGAAGCATATAGTGGTGCCTTGAGGTTTGCTTTCAGATATGCCACTCTCATGTCATCAACATTGACTACATGGCTTCTTCATATTTGGATCTTCAGTTCTACCATATCCTCTACTTTCTTGGCTCTACAGCTCTGGCTCATTTTCTCTAGAGCTTTCTAACTTCTTCTCTCTTTTTTTGCTCTGCGGCTTTGACCTTTCCTTGTACTCATCAACTTCTTATAATCTGATAAGGTGCTACCAAGATTAACTTTAATCTCCTTCTCTTTTGGACTTGGAAGCTTTGACCATTTCTTTAATCGTATATATAACCTTACTTTACGTTTCCTCTTGTTTAGCCCGATGTTCATCTTTGATGATGATTCTTCTTTTGTATTTACGTTCAGTGCTCATCATTATCTTCTTCTTTTGAATGATGTTATCTTTTATAATACTTTGAAATCTTTCCGTTGAGAAGTATCCGTTGGTGCATTTAATGCTTAGATACTTTGATATCTCTGATGTTGACTTTCTGAGGCTCTATGTGAATGTACAGTATTGTTTCTAGCTTTTCAGATAACTTTCTTTTTAGCCAACTAGCCAGTAGATATACTTTTGTTTCTTTCCATGAATACATCTTTTGATACCATAAGATCATCTTCTTGCAACGTTCCATTTGTCAGTCTTATTGTCAGACTTGACACAGACTCTATGATCTAATGTTACAAGAGTCGTAGGATTGAGCCTTACGATCATTTTGACCTTTATGTTCATGTATTCTCTTAACTGTTGATAGTAGAATGATAGAAGTTATAGACTTGTGTTCTGTATCATCATTTCTACTATGACTAAATCTTTTGATTTGTTTTATAAAGCTTCAACTTGATGTTAAAATTCTCTTCCATTCTCTTGATACTCTAGAAAATTTTGCGAAGTCGACAATATCCTTTTGAGTGAGCTATTTTTCTTTGTTCTCAAGTATTGGCCACTTTTATACGAAGTCCTGATTGCTTTAAGATCTGTTCTGAGTTTTATGATCAGGTAGAATATCCTTACAGTTATGACCATTAGATTTCTTCTAGAGATCTCTTCTTGTGAGAGATATATTCAGATGTCATCAGAGTATATTATTTTTCCATATGCTTCTACTTTAATAATATTTACTTATATCAATGGCACAAACTGAGCTTGGTGATCTCCTCTACTCCGTGTTGTCAGTACCCCACCTTTTGTTTTACCATTCTGAGGCTGACTTAATGATCTTAATCTTACTGAAAGATCTTAGAGTTATCTTACGATAATGTTTATATTTAGTGTCTACTTGAAGTATTCTATAATCACCCATTTACTAAGAAATCTTTCCTTTACAATCCATTTATCACTATGCGAGTTTATCAACTTTGTCGGATGATGTTTATCATTTATAACAGCTTCTTCAACTCCTTCTATATCTTTTGTGATAGCCTTGCACCTTTGAGATCATTTATTCACTTTATGAGTTGATTCTCAGTCTATGAGATGGAGTGAACTTTGCGATCTTCTGATGTTGCACCAATAATGTTGACTTTGCGAAGTATATTCACGCGATGAGCTGGTAGGGTAACTTTACGATCATGATTACCTATCATCTATACATCATATAAATTCTCATAAGATCAACCTAACATTATTTGATCTTTCTAATCTAAGTCCTTGTACATCAATTCTTTTGAAGGACTTTACAAAACATACTTGTACAAGTATACATTAATCGAATTCCACTTTAAGCACATGTATATCCTTCAGCTAATAGTACCACCATCAAGCAGAATAGCCTTTACGATTGATTCTATCTGTTGCACATGCAGTTAGGATAAATATCAACCTAAAAAGTTTGATTATACTATTTTAAGTCCTTGTACATAGATATCTCAATTAAGGACCGTACAAAACTTATCTAAACACATATATTTTATAAGCTTTATCATTAAATCGTATATAGGCTTCATCATCAAATCACATACGTTTGGAATCTAATCAGGATTCTAATCAAACTTCCCCCTTACTTAAGCAATCTTCTAATTTATTATTGATTCCTAACAGGGATGAATCCCCATATGACCAACTGATAGAGAGAGTGGGAGAGCCTTGTTAGCTAAATTAAGTATGTGGTCTAACTTGGAAGCAAAAAGAAAGTGGAGATGTGACCCAACTTTGGACTGATAACTAGGTTTTATACCTACTTATCCGGTATCTATTACTTAAATTATTTGGTTAATCTCATGTTTCTTAGTTGCTTTTCATGCATTTTGTGTTCGTTTTGTAGATTATATGATTGGGAGTTGAAATCACAAAGAATTGGTATGAAAACGCAAAGAAAAGCAATCCGAACATCGTTTGGGATTTTATGCTTATTTCATGTTCTTGGTTTGGAACTTAGATTACATTTTAGAGCTTCTTCTTATCTTTTCGGAACATCTTGAATCATTCCAATCGGAGTTCGGATGCAAGAGTTATGACATTTGTACCAACGGACATCGAACGTCACTGTTTTGGATGGCCATTTGCACAGCAGTCACTTCCAGCCCAATTTGGACCTTCATCCGTTCTTTATTTCTCAATTCTCAAAGAATGAAAGTTGTATATCTCGTCGATATCTTCGATTTGATAGGTGGCAGGCCTTGTAAATCTTCTCGGATCAAAAGTTATGGCTGTTTTCCCAAGGGACGTCAGAGTAGAAACTTTTCCGACACAAAACCGCCGCCGGGGTGGGCGTACCAGCCACAAGTCAGAACCCTAGCCCGCTGGGACGGGCCCAAATCAAGTATAAACCCCCGCCAGGGTGGGGGTAGCCCAGAAAATGCGCGAAAAGTGCAAATTTTAGTCCAATTTGAGTCCGGGAAGGATTGTTTCGATCCGATTTACACAAGGACTTCCAAGAGAACTTCCAAGAGGACTTAAAGACATATGAAGAGACTTATAAAAGGAGGTGAATCACAAGGATTAGGGGAGATGAGAGACTAGAGAAAGGATTACATTAGATTAGATTAGAGTAAATTAGATCAAAATACTAGTTCTAAATAGTTTTGGAGATTGAAGCAACTTGAAGACCATTGAAGATCAAGAGCAGGAGCTTGAGGAAGATGGAGATCTACTGACAACAGATTTATTCTTTACTCTACTCTTATTTTTATCTTTCAATGTGTATTCAATTGTGGATTCTTAGTTTTAATTCAATAATCATGAACTAATTCTTTGTTTGAGATTACAATGGATCTTATTGTGTAGTTTATTTTAATATGCTTCGCTATCAATTATTATGTTCTATTGTGAGGATTGTCTATTGTGATTTGGACTTAATTGTTAAATTGATTGGCCATCAATTACCGTGATAATCTATATGAACTCGAGAGATGAAGTATTGATTTAGATCTTATCATGATAGCATGTGTCATGAATTTTGTCAATAGCAGATTTTTGATTATTGTTAAGGTAGAGATACGCTTGTGTTGACTTGGTCATATTCCAACCTTAGGTTTTGATGATGACTTTCCTATTGTACTAAAATGTTTACTCATGCATTTACAGGATATTAAAAGAATTCTTGAAGCTTTAATTTATTAAAAGATTGAAGACATGAAGGCTTGAAGAATTGCTTAAGTCATTAGGAAATAAATGTAAGATCCTAGCTTTAATTATTTCTCAATCAAGGCTCTAGGATTTGCATTGCATTGCATCATTAATTAATTGTGGAATAAATTAAAATGATTAAAGATTAATTATGAAAATATTTAATTAAGCTTTCAAAATTAATAAGGATCAAATATTAATTAAATTGGAGTAATTTTTGAAAAGCTAATTTTGAAGCCTTCCCATAATTAAAGGATTTAATAAATCTATACCACATATCTTGGGATTAAGTTATTCATTATGTTTTCCATGATTTATTAATTGATTGAACTTTCCATAAAATTGATTAAGCAAATAAATATTCATATCTTTAGAATCAATTAGCATGGATCAATTAATTGGAGTAATTTTTGAAAAGCTAATTAGTGAGGACAAATCTAAATAAATTGGGATGTCAAAATAAATATGGAAATATTTTTTAAATATTGATACTTCCCATAATTGATGGAGTTGATTAGTAAATGAGTTTTAAAAAGATCATTACCTTTCATATCTCTAACCAATATTGTCTCTATAAATTTTGGGATATGATGTTTTATTATTGGGTTTGCCATAATCATGAAAATAATTAATTATGGAACAAATTAATTGGTGTTTCAAAATGAATATGAAAATATTTTTGAATTGCATGAAATTAATTATGGAAGTGGTTAATTTATGGAACAAATTAAAAGGGAATCTAAAATAAACTCGGAAGAGTTATTCTAATTAAGGTTGGTTAACATTTTAAATATTTAAATCAGCGATTGAAATTCTTTTTGGATTATCCCTATAAATCTGAAGCCATTAATTGATCCTGCCTAAATTATGGTATTATTTTGATAAGAATCAATTGGGACTTAAAGTATAGTAACATGGGTGTTAGTAGCTGACTAAGTGCTTGTAACGTTTCCTTATATCATGGCTGACTAATTAATTACCTGATTACAAGCAAGACACATGCTTTATAGTATTACCTTAAATAAAATAAATTAGTTTAGAAGAATATCTTCGAATATTCTATCGGCAAAATGATTGGTTAAAAATTAATTGTTGGATAATCAATTAATGTGACTAGCATTACTGATGTTCGGTATTTCAATTAAATATCATTGGGCTTAATCCTAGTCTGTCTTCCAACGGCTAAACAAATCAGCAACGGGTATGTGCGTGATTGTAAGGATATCAAGTCCTTTTCCGTTCTGATTTGCGATGGATATACAGAGTATTCCTTTTATTAATTTCCAGTGATCTAACAAATGCATTTAATATAAAAGAGGATGGTAGGGGTTATCACAAAAAGAGAAGAAAGAAAAAGAAATATTCTATACACTCTGATTTTAATCTTTCTTCACATATACTTCAAAAGGTTGTTAATCTATTCGACGGTGAAGAATTGTTTAAAGCTGTTGTGCTTTAAAAGTCCTCTGATAAATTTTCATCTTTCTTCCTTGCGCTTAAATCGGTGATATCTTTATCTTTTATACTTTGATCATTGCATTCTAGTTGAGCCTTGAATTGTTGATATAATTATTTTTTTGATCATAGTTTATTTTTTTGTCATATATTTGATCAATTCTCTAAACATGTGGTAGACTAAGTTGTTAGTCTAAGGATTCTAATCCGGGTTGGATTAGAGGTTTTGCAAGAAAGTTCAAGGAAGCATAGGTGCTTAAGGGTGCATAGGTGCACGGAGAGCAAAGGTGCTCGGGGAGTATAAGTACTCAAAGGTTTTGAAACTTGTCTTGTAAAGGGGTTTAATTGTAAACAAAGTTAATTAATAAAGAGAGTCTCCAATACTAGTTTGTATTGGACGTGGATTAGGCCAGTAGAATAGAGGATAGGGGCTGAACCACGTAAAAATTCATTGTGTTCATGTGATTGCTTATTGCGCTAAATTATCTCATCATTCGGCTATCTATCCAGCAGGCTGCATTCTATATCTATAAATTTACAAAACTAATTTAGCAAATTGTTTTCACATAATCACATTCTGAAAAAGGTTAAGTCTCTAAATTAAGCATTTTAGAAAGTCTTACATCAACTCAACATCTTGTCTTAACTTTTTAATCTATAAGGATTTAGAATCCAGCCTCCTGCATTGAATATCCAAAAGAATTTTTATTGAATCAAAAGTTTGACATCGTTTGTTCCCACACTTATTCAACCCCCCCCCCCCCTTCTAAGTGTGCCTACTTAAATTTCAGCTTGACATCGCATGTAATCGGATAGAGAACTTATTATTCAACCTTCTTCAATTGTAATTCACATAGAGATATAGTGGGTTAGTTGATTAAGGTGTTTAACGAATTTCTATCTTAATTGTGGATTGACGTTAATATGGGTATTATGCATCGAGAGGTGGTTTTATCTGCTTTAGTGTTCTTGATTAACAATTCAGGATAGAGAATAATTGATGAGAAGTGTGTTAACTTAAATGAAGCAATAAGTGAAGTTGTGATCTTAAATCTCCGTTATCTTAATTTAACTAGTGGTAATTAGAATTAGTTTACTTATAAATTGAAATTCCTTCGATTAAATAAGATTGAGTTGGTTACGGGTTAGTACTTGGTGATTTTTATTAAACAATTCCTCGTGGGAACGATACTCTACTTTCACTTTATTACTTGTTGACCACGTATACTTGCGTGTTGTGCGTAATTAGATTTTTACCAACAGTTTTTGGCGCGCCACGGGGAATTAGTTTAATATTTTTTTACCAATATTAATTTCAATCAAATTAGTCTTAATTTAAACATTTTTATTTTTATTTTTAATTTTCTTCCTATATTTCTCTCTTTTCAGGTACCATGGATGACTTTGCGTATCAATGGCCATACACGAACATGACTCAACCAAGGGAAACGGGGATTGATAGACTTAATGCATTTTCCGCAATGTCAACACAGATTGAAGAACTATCGAAGAGGAATTTGGACGTTTTTGCAGCCCAAAAGAGTCGAAGGATTGCAGTTATGTGTGACTATTGTGCTGGCAATCACCCGAGTAATCAATGTACCATCAATCTCGGGCCGGTACAGTATGGTGGTAATTACCTCAATCAGTATGCATATGATAATTATGATCAAGTTTGGGGCTATCACCCGGATTCTTCATGGAGCTATACTTATGAAGACCAATACTCTACTCCAAATCCAACATACACGCCGGAATTCTCATATCCACCTCCAATGCGACAAGAAGATAATTTAGAGTTGAAGGAATTCATGTTAAGGATTATAGCAAACCAAGAGGAGAGGATGATGAGTCAAGAAATATCGAGCCACAATTTTTAGCACCAGATGGAACAACTCATCACCACTTCAACTCATGGTCCTCAATACATGGATTCCAAAACTGAGACAGATAATTCAAGTTTGGAGGATTTATGGTTCAAGTTTGTAGCATCAACTGAGGAGAGGATGATTAATCAAGCGCGGTCAATTCAGAATCAAGAGATAGAAATTCAAAATCTTCAAAATAAGATAGATCAATTGACCAAAGCCGTAAGTAACCTTCCTCGAAACAATTGGTGTTATGATGTGAATTCCGAGATTGATGAAGTGCCCGAGCCAAATCTACAACTGGATGAGCCACAAGATGTTGGAAAAGAGACAAATGGGGATAATGACAGCAAGGTCGGTGAAGAACTAACTATAAGTACTAACAAGGATGAGCTGATGTTATTAGTGCCCCAATTTCCTTCTCCACCAAAGTTCAAGAATCCGGTTAGATTTGCAAAATCATGCTCACTTGGTAGCCATGTCGTCGGCAATGCTCTTTATGACATGAGAGCTAGTGCAACAATGAAGCCGTGGTGGGAAGAGAAAGAGAAGATAGACGAAGAGCCCATTGTGTTTGACACACTTCCATGCCCACATATGATCACAAACACAATGGAGATAACACCTAGTCATGTGCCCTTCTTCATGGAGATTATACCGAGTCAGAGCATGCTAGGTGACTTTGATGCTATGGCCATCGCTTTTGGGAACCTCCCAAAGGATTATTTGCTACTAATGGATGGAGGATTCCACAACTATCAAAGAGGAATTGAATAGCGTTGACCAGACAAAGTCAGGCTGAAAGACTATAATTCAAGCGCTAACTGGGAGGCAACCCATGAATTTTTTTTATTTATTTATATGCTTTCCTAGTTTATTTAGTAGATAGGAATCCAAGTATTATTCTAATCCATGTTGTCTCTCTTCATTGCAGGTATTGGAGGTTCAATGGATAGGAAAATGATCGTTGCCGCCAACGCCACTATCACCACAAGCTTAAATGATTACAGGGAAGTCTTCGTCCACTTCATGCTTTATTTTACAATGAGGACATTGTAATTGTTAAGTTTGGGGGAGTTAAATAATTTAGGTTTATTTATGTTTGCATTCATGTAGTGTAATTGCATAATAGTTTGCATAGTAGAGTAGTTGCATAATAGTTTGTATTTATAACTATAAAAAAAAATCAAAAATTCAAAAAAAAAATTACTCCCTCCGTCCCAGGATAAAAGTCCTTATTACTATTTTGGGTTGTCCCATGTTAAATGTCCACTTTCTTTTACTAACCAAACTTTTACACATTTTTTTCTATTATGCCCGTAGCATTAAATATCTCATACTTTTCTTATTCTAATTCTCTCTCCATATTTAATGACATTATTATGGACAATTTTGTCATTTTATTCCTCTTCTTAATATGCGTGAAAAGTCCACCAGAACTTTTATCCTGGGACGAAGGGAGTATTAGTTAGCTACTATGTTCATTTGCATGAATCCAGTTGTTAGATAATTTACAGTTTGTTTTGGCCAATGATGAGATTGGAATTGGGTAGACAAGTATAGTACTGACCATTAGAGCTTTGATGTGATTTCTTGTTATGAATTGAGTCTTTTTCTGTTTGAAACTAGTATAATAAGGATAGTATAGTAAAAACAACTTGTTGAATGATTGAGTTTAAATTGATACATAATTGGATTCTAAAGGATAATGCTAGTTTGAATGAAAGAATGACAAGAATAAATAGTGATGGCTAAAGTTAGACAAGAACCTAAGTTTGGGGGAATATTTGGGGTATATAAGCTATAAAAAAAAGGATATCGAGTTGAATAAATTGAGTCATGTGGTGGGTCGAGAAGAAGCGTGAAATGCACTCCTCATAAACACAGGCGTGAGATGGAGCGTAAAACGCACTCACTATCCAAAAAGAAAAAAAATAGAAAAAAAAGAATAAATAAAACGGGAAATAAGAGTAAAAAGCCCCCGTAGATGAAAAATAAAGCATAAGTATCCCATGTTGACCCGCGATATCGGTAATTATTTGATTTTAGTTGGATCTAGCTTATTTTTGGATTTCTTGAGTTTACACCGTATGATGCCTTCGAAGAGACTTGTTATGTGTTAAATTTGATTTTATATCAGTTAACATTGTTGTGGAGCACACACGCACTATATTAGTGATAACAGTCTAAGATTTAATGATTGATTGGGAAGGCCGGTTGAATAGACTTTTTTCTGTCATTACTGCTGGATTCGTAGGCATGTAGATTAGTTACATTGCATTGCAGTATTGTTTTATGTTTTTGCTTGAGGACGAGCAAAGGTTTAAGTTTGGGGATATTTGATAACTAGGTTTTATACCTACTTATCCGGTATCTATTACTTAAATTATTTGCTTAATCTCATGTTTCTTAGTTACTTTTCATGCATTTTGTGTTCGTTTTGTAGATTATATGCTTAGGAGTTGAAATCGCAAAGAATTGGTATGAAAACGCAAAGAAAAGCAATCCGGACATCATTTGGGCTTTTATGCTTATTTCATGTTCTTGGTTTGGAACTTGGATTACATTGTAGAACTTCTTCTTAGCTTTCCGGAACATCTTGAATCATTCCAATCGGAGTTCGGATGCAAGAGTTATGACATTTGTACCAACGGACATCGAACGTCACTGTTTTGGATGACCATTTGCACAGCAGTCACTTTTAGCCCAATTTCAACCTTCATCCGTTCGTTATTTCTCAATTCTCAAAGAATAAAAGTTGTATATCTCGTCGATATCTTCGATTTGATAGGTGGCAGGCCTCGTAACTCTTCCCAGATCAAAAGTTATGGCCATTTTCCCAAGGGACGTCAGAGCAGAAACTTTTCCGTCACAAAACCGCCGCCGGGGTGGGCGTACCAGCCATAAGTCAGAACCCTAGCCCGCCGGGGCGGGCCCAAATCAAGCATAAACCCCCGCCGGGACGGGGGTAGCCCAGAAAATGCGCGAAGGACTTCCAAGAGAACTTTCAAGAGGACTTAAAGACATATGAAGAGACTTATAAAAGGAGGAGAATCACAAGGATTAGGGGAGATGAGAGACTAGAGAAAGGATTCCATTAGATTAGATTAGAGTAAATTAGATCAAAACACTAGTTCTAAATAGTTTTGGAGATTGAAGCAACTTGAAGACCATTGAAGATCAAGAGCAGGTGTTTGAGGAAGATGGAGATCTACTGACAACAGATTTATTCTTTACTCTACTCTTATTTTTATCTTTCAATGTGTATTCAATTGTGGATTCTTAGTTTTAATTCAATAATCATGAACTAATTCTTTGTTTGAGATTACAATGGATCTTATTGTGTAGTTTATTTTAATATGCTTCGCTATCAATTATTATGTTCTATTGTGAGGATTGTCTATTGTGATTTGGACTTAATTGTTTAATTGATTGGCCATCAATTACCGTAATAATCTATATGAACTCGAGAGATGAAGTATTGATTTAGATCTTTTCATGATAGCATGTGTCATGAATTTTGTCAATAGAAGATTTTTGATTATTGTTAAGGTAGAGATACGCTTGACATCGCATGTAATCGGATAGAGAACTTATTCTTCAAACTTTTTCAATTGTAATTCACATAGAGATATAGTGGGTTAGTTGATTACGGTGTTTAACGGATTTCTATCTTAATTGTGGATTGACGTTAATATGGGTATTATGCATTGAGAGGTGGTTTTATCTGCTTTAGTGTTCTTGATTAACAATTCAGGATAGAGAATAATTGATGAGAAGTGTGTTAACTTAAATGAAGCAATAAGTGAAGTTGTGATCTTAAATCTCCGTTATCTTAATTTAACTAGTGGTAATTAGAATTAGTTTACTTATAAATTGAAATTCCTTCGTTTAAATAAGGTTGAGTTGGTTACGGGTTAGTACTTGGTGATTTTTATTAAACAATTCCTCGTGGGAACGATACTCTACTTTCACTTTATTATTTGTTGACCACGTATACTTGCGTGTTGTGCGTAATTAGATTTTACCCAACATGGACCACACACCAAAAGTTTCCATATAAAGCAAAAAAGCTAACAAAAAACAACACAAACCCACACATAACATTACCCACTCGGCTGGAGCAAAAGAGAAGGAAGAAAGGAACTAGCAAGTGAGCAAAAAAGAAGAAAACTTGGAGTTTGGAAGTAAGGAACAAAAATTAGTAAAGATAATACCCTAAAACTTTTTTATATTCAATTTTTCAAATGAAAGAGCTAGATTTATGTTTATAAACATGTATTATACTTGTACGGGCCTAAATATGTTGGATCATGGTTCAAAACACCATTGATCATAAATAAATTCCATTGGAGCAAAAGAAGGAACAAAGGTACCTAAGTTAGATTAATTAGTCTTAAAATTTCATAATATAACCCGAAATTGTAAATGACATAACTCCTTGTGTATATTGAATTTTTGAGTGAGATATGTGGTGTTGGATAGATCTACGAGTTAGCTAAATATCTGCAGAGGTATGAGGTTAAAGTCCTTTGTGGATTATTTTTGGTGAATTTTCTACCAACGTAGGGCAGAGCTGAAAAACAGGAGAAACACACTACCCTAATTTTTTCAGGGACAATTTTGGATGGTTAACTTGTGAAATAAAAAATAAGGGTTTTTGAGGCATGATACCTGGTGTTATAAGGTATGGTGTGTCTAAATATGAACAAAAGTACACTTAAAATGAAGGAGTTATGAACAAAACAAAAACAACAAGTTTAAAATTAATATTGCAATAACTTAAGTTTTGCAACTCGGATTGGGATCAAATTTTGGGTAGAAGTAAATTTAGATGCAGAGAGATTATTGTCCAAAGTTCATAAGTTTTGGAAGCAATTTCAAATTTTAATAAATAATGCAATTTTAGACAGAAATAGCCCCTTAATAAATAATAAACTTCAAAGGAAAAATCTAAAAAAATCAAAATAAGTCTATAATATATTTACCTAAGTGGGACCAAAAGGAAGAAAAATAATAAAATGGTTAAAGAGGTTTAATGGAGAAAATGGAGTTAAGAAAAATTAATTAAAGTAAAAGCGATAAATATGTATTATATTTTCATCAGTTGATATACATTCAAACGGAACGTATGAGCATATGTGAGTGATATATGGCTGTTATACGAGGGAGCTAATGAAAATGGTATGGGATGATGTTTGGGAACGAGTTTACATTAAAAGAAAATTATCAGAACGGGTTTAAAAGTAGTTACTAACGATAACTATTAATTTATAACGGTTAAGTTAATTAAGTAAATCCTTATGGATATTGTAGGATATCATGCAAAGGACGTTAATAATGTGAACAAGGAAAGTGCACACAAATTAGGTAAGTGCCCCACCTATGTGCATTTACGAATTGTTTTTTTTATTAAACTGCAATTATATTTTTTAAAGTTATTGTTATTCATGAATTGTTTTATGTAATGAGTTATGTCATTTGTTTCGGCTAGACTCGGTTGATGAGATTATTTAAATTAATGACTTTATGCTATTTGTGTCAGCTATACTCAACTGATGTGATCAGTGATGTGATTCATTGAATTATTGAATTATTTAAGTTTTTTGGAGATATGTTGAATACTCCAAACCAAATGTTTCATTGTTGTGGATTCCTGATGGTATTAACTGAGTCGAACAACCCTATTGTATAGGGGAATGTCAGGTGAGCCGGCCATTATCGTTGAATTACGGTGAAAAAATGATAAGAGTACTCAACGCACTGTTAAAATACGGTGTGGATATGATGAAGTCATAGCTTGGGATGTTATTAGCCTGATCACCTAATAATACTCTATGAAGAGTTCGCAGTCTTTATGATTGTCGAATATATTGGAGAGTTCGCAGTCTTTGTGATTGTTGAACATATTGGAGAATTCTCAGTCTTTGACTGCTGAACATTATAATCAGTTCTTTGTCACTACAACCCTTCATTTCTCTCTCTAAAAATATTAAAATTCTTGTGAGTAATGATGTGATGAAATTTCATACACTTAAATCTAATGCTGGACATTTTGTGATGTTACGTTGATTTTGAGCATTTCAAAAATTCTAAGAATCTTTTTGAATCACTAATTTTAAAGTTATATGTAATGTTAATTCAATAACTGAAATTTATACTCGGGCTTATGATTCTAAACTCTTTTTAAACTTGTTGAGCGAATTTGATGCTCACTCTTACATTCTATTTAAATTTTGAGATCAGGCAGAAGGACCGAAAGGATCCAAAAGAAAAATATAAGGGGAAGGAAATAGTTGTTGGGAAGAATGAATAATATAGATGTAATAGATTATGATGTTATATTAATTTTTGTAATAATGTAAGATACATTATGATGTAATCAAGTATTAAAATTGTTGTAAGTGAGTCTAATTTATATTATAAGCAAGTGATGTAAATGTGAGGTTTAAGACTAGCGAAAGAATGAATGGATGTTTCTATTATTTTTAATTAGACTTGTGTAGAATGATTGAAGAATTTATGCTTGAATATTAAGCAGGGGAATTTGGGAACGTCACAGTATCAATTGAACAAATTTTTGGAATTTCTAAAGTAATACATTCTTGTAGATTATAAATACGATGGGCTAATAGTTTTGCCAAAATATTGACAAAAGTTATGAGAAATATGAAAGATCTCTTTTCTTCATGAAGGAGAAACTTGGTAAGAAGGAAAAGATTCCCAACGTCGAATATCCAGTGAGTTTGAAATCTAAAAAAAGTACAGTAGCAAGAATGGCATCTATGTATACAACATTTTTGACTGAATTTCATCCACAAGTTTCAAATATTATTGGCTACCTTAAGCGTATACGGACTTTTTATACAATTGAACAAAACAAGCTACAACTTAAGTTTAATTTCAACTCATGTTGAGATTAATTGCTAATCATCCATTTATAAAGATCTTAAGTATACAGTAGCAAGGCAGAGAGTTCAGAATGCAAAAATAATCTTAGGCTAAGCAAACTTGCTACCAAATCCATATCCATATTAAACAAGAGTATTATAATAATCCTTCCAATATTACATTTAAGTTCCACAGTTCACAATAATACAGCACATAACAGCAAAAGGTGAAAATCTAAGATCCCAATTCAAATGCAACATAACTTGGGGTTCGTTCTCATGTAGGCAACATACCAAGACATCTTTAAAATCATTCAAATGCTTATTTAGATGGTGTCATTGACATCAAATAGCAAAATCACGCATTCAAATTTAAGATAGAAAAATAGTAACATGTCAAGATGGCTCTGCTTCCATAATAGTAAGAGAAATGTAGAAGCAAATTGCTGCGGCCTCAGCTTTCAGAGCTGTAGGAGGTCTCGCTTGATGAGTTCTCTTGTTGAAGGCGCTTCAACTCGTCATAAGCCCATTCCAGACCAGGGCAATAATGGAGTGGAGGATTAAACCTGCTGTCATTAATGTCATCTGGTAAGAATGCGCCATTTTCAACCAGGTATTTGACCGCTTTCTTGTTTCTTTCTTTAGCTGCAGTGTGAAGCGGAGTCCCTGATTCAGAAAAACAAGAGTAATTCTTGATAAGCTAAATGTTTAGGAATAATATATATATATATATATATATATATATATATATATATAGTAAGGATCAAGAACATTCCTCTTAAATAGCATTCCTCCTTAAATAGCATTCCTTTATTAAAACTACGTCGTTTTGGAGTGACTTAAAAGAGAGTGGTCCCACTTGTTTTTCTTTTATTTACAAAAATGTCACCCGCGGCCACTCTAAAACAACGTAGTTTTAATAAAAGAGTGCTATTTATGAAGGAATATTATTTAGGAGGAATGCTCTTGATCCTTGCTATATATATATATATATATATATATATACACACACACACACACACCCCCATAGGACTTACAAGACTCTGAACAGGATGTTAAGCATGCCGTTCATCTTTTTATCATATGAATGTGTACTTACAGCCACAGGCACCCTTGGTTCGAGCATCGATATTTGCACCACGATCAAGCAACTCATCCATAACTTTGAGGTGTCCACCTTTAGCAGCAAGATGGAGAGGGGTGACCCCATGTGATTTGGGGCCTAGTGCAGGCACATTTACATCCATTCCTTCGTTGAGAAGCCGTTTCACCTACCCAAAGAAAGATCAATTAGACAAATGCAATCATAGTAGCATAAACCTATCTCTATTGCATCTCTCAAATCATCCAAAAATTCAACAAACAAACAGAACATAGCCCAGGTAAAAAGTTTTTGTTATAATCAATCAAAACAGTAACATGCACATCAACACTGCAGTGAAACAATAATAATCACCCAAACATGATAGTAAAATCATGCAAAATAAACTATACAAGATGCACAAGTTGGTATGAAATGTGTTGAAGGAAATATAAAATTTTGATATCAAGGAATTATTAGGTTCAATTAGAAGATATATCTCAATAACAGAACATTAGCAACAGAATAATTTCCTCCAAGTCTAAGTTGCCCTAATATCAGCACCACTTGTCAATTGTAAAGCATTACTCAAAACTTTTAATATCAAGGAATTATTAGGTTCAATTATAAGTATAGATCTCAATAACAGATCACTAACAACAGAATAATTTCCTCCAAGTCTAAATTGCCCTAATATCAGCACCACTTATCATTTGTAAAGCATTACTCGAAACTCACCAAAGAGCCAATAAAATTATATATCGTGACTTCTTCACGCACAAATAGTAGTGAATCAAGCGGAGAAGAAGCCAATGACGAGAAGATGGGTGCCTGCCCACTATTAAATCCACATAGCAAAGATCAAATGGATCCTTTTCACAACCATTATCATAAAGCATCTCAAATTCTATCTTCCCTACGTTTTTTGAAATGAATTATGTTCCAGCTTTTGTTAGCTAAGGATAGCAATTGCAACTAACCAGGCTGCAAAATCAATGCTAAAAGCATCCCTTTTGCACTTGAGAACTTTCATTTTTACTTTGGTTAGCTGTTTCGCACTTGCAATATATATGGTTAGTGGAATTTGGGCGAGATGTAGGGGTGAGATTTGGATTTAACTTTTAAATGCTCCAAATCTAAATATTTTATTTGGATTGCAATGAAGAATTACATAAAAATCTATTCATATCTTAAAATTTACCAACCTAAACTAAATAATAGTTTTAAGGAGAAAGGATTCAGTACCAATTAAACTTGGTTGTTGTTGGGTGATGTATTGCTATGAAAGAGTGCAGGAGTAGGAAAGGGAACTATGAAAAAAGTAAAAGACTTGTACTGATGGAGAGAAGGAAATAAGTGGTGGATACACAGGAGATGAAGATAAAAGAAAATTAACGAACAACCTGAGATATCCGCAAAGATGGCAACGAGCTGGGCAAAGGGGTCGGCAATCTGGGTAACATAGTGCCATGAGAGGGGTAGACAAAAGGGAGCAGCCACCACAAATTAATGAAGAATGAAATCTTAGGATTTACTCTATTGGTAAAATAAAGAATACGTAAATTATTTACATGACAGTAAAATTGTGCTTCGGCTGGTTCCGGTGAATAACCAATTATTTTTTCACAAGACAACCAGCCGAGCAACTCGCGGTCTTCCCTATTTCATAACGTCGGCCGAGATAACATAACATAAGACCGACTGGCTCGGCGCAATTTGGTGCGGTCCGGCCGGTTTTTGGTTATGTGTATACCCTTACCTAATTGTATTGAAAATTAAATCAATCAACGGTTTTTGATATCTTAGATTTCTATGTCCCTGATTTATAGATTTCATAGAGAATTTTAATTTCATGAGCCAAGCATACCTCTATACTAACAAAAGTTCTGGAATTCATAAAAGGGTGAGCTTTACTAAATTTTGCAACTAAGTCTGAAAAAAGAGCGACTTTGATGATCAATTACAATGTTCTGAATATCATCTAATAGAATTCTTCTCAAGCTTATTCAAATGCTTCACAAAAATAAAATCCCATTTATGTAGGACAATGGTGGGGTGGAAGATAAAAAGGGATAAACAAGGGTAACAAGGGTCACAAACCACAAAACACACAATTCTCAAATCAATTCATATTATATAAAAAATAACAAAGGTTACAACTCTTTATATAGGAACCCTACGACTAAGCGACCAAGTAAAGAATCCTAATATAAAAGGGAAATAATCATCTAATTAAAATATACTACTACAATTAAAACTAATCTTCTATTTCAAATCAATCTATAATTAAAACCCCTAATTTAAAAAAAGATCTGTCTCTGGCATTAAATACAACAAAATGAAGGAACAGGCACCGTGTAATTCCAAAATCAGTTTGAGGGTGAGCACTCAATAATTTTTAGTTATTCATTTGTAAGATTCGCACCAGGTAGCAGCCTCCCCATATCCCTTTCTAAGTGAAACATGATAAATCACATCATATATGTACTGAAAAAGACAACAGGCATGTCACTACTTAGCGGGAAAAAATCTTTAAACCATACATGATATAATTTTCTGTTAACAACAATCTGAAAGCACTACGGAAAATATTAAAGAGCATAAAAGGTCCACCCCTACTAAAAGACTAAACCCAAACTAATTTGGGTGTAATATTAACCTTCAGGCAATACTATTCTACTAATACAACAAAGACATTGCTGGTCGATTTAAGGTTGAGAAACAGAAAACAGAAGATTGTTCAACTGCTAACAAAAACTTTATCCACACATATTTCATGCCGTCACAACTTTTTAACAGCTACTTGTATGTTCTTCAAATGTTTGACAAGCAGTAATGGGAAATAGGATATTGTATAAATATGAAACTTGACAAAAAAAAAGGAACTGCGGAAGGGAGAGTTTCACTCTATTATACTATACACAGTTGTCATGAGACCTAAACTTAGGTCCTTAAGAATATGGTCAGATATGACACAAAATTCAAGACATCTGATCAAAAGCAAGACTATACACCACATCATAAAAAGAAAGATGCTGCAATTGTTGATACATATTTCAAATAACTTTTACCTTCATCAATACATTACCCAACCAGTTCACAATATGAAGGTCAAATATATACATATAACATATTATAAAAACAACAATACAATGACTATTTAATACATTCTCTTGTTTATTATTTATTCAATAAATTCAACAACAATCAACTCATTACTCAATAAATTTCAGCCAGAAAGAAACTAGAATATATACCTCTTTGATATCGCCTTTCCTGGCACCAATGTGAAGCATTGTCCAGCCTCTATCATCCCTATCACCTGTAGACCTATAAGCCCGCCTGCTCGGACGGTTAGAAGCTATGTACTCTTGAGGCATACTTTCAAAGTTATATATAAACTGTTATTTAACCAAACAAATCGACAAATTTTACTAACTGTGCTGAGATTTCTAAAGCTAAGAAAACCCACGTAATTGTCAGACAAATAAGACGTAAAAGACCCACAAATTTCAGGAATTTTCTTTTCTACGTGATTTGAGAGAGTCGAGAAACTGCAGTAAACAAGCAAACAAACCCCCAAATTTGAACAACTCGTTGTATAAATCACCCAAAAATAGGACCTAATAGACCCTCAAATTAAAGGATTTTCTTTCTTTACATAATTGAGAGCGAATAACAAAACAAAGTGACAAGAGATTTAGCGAGAAGAGTGATTAGCCATGTTGTAAGGCGCAAAAGGATTCAAACCAGGGCCAAAGACACGAAGATTGCGAAGCTTAATTAAAGAAGAGGATGGTGATGAGAATCGCAAGAGGAGAGAGAGAATCATTATTAATAGCCAAAAACCAAATGAGATATGGGTTATAGTGGATTCAATATTAATTAGACGAATCCGTGTAGGAATCGGAGAGGGTTTGGAGGTTGCATATGTACTAGATGTATGTAGATTTGATCGGGTGGGGCTATGGGGCGAGAGAGATATGAACACCAAAAAAAACCCTAGATTTCTCGCAGAAGAAGATTGCCTCTTTTTGGATACTTTGAATCCCTGACCCCAACCCAACCCCAACCCCAACCCCAACCCCACGGCAGTTTGTCTTTTCGGACTCTAGCGCAGTGAAATGTTATGAGATTCGTGTTAACAACTGACACGTGCCATATGTGTAATGGGTTTCGAATAAAACTTTCTCATGATACGTGGGAAGCACGGAATTAGGGTCGGTTCGGGAAACTTATTTTAAGTGATTTATAAATTAAAATATAAGTTAATGTAAGTTTTAAGTTGTCATTTATAAATAAAAGTGTTCAGTATAAATTTGACTTATAATTTAAAAATTAAGTTAAAACAAGTTAAGAAGGTGTTCGGCTTATAATAATTTATAAGTTAAAATAATGTAAAGATTATTAAAAATGACACTAATAAAAAGAGGGACAAAATAGATATTGCATTTGGTCAAACTAACTTATTTTAAAAAGTCTTATAAGTCATTTTAAAATAAGTTACAAATACTTACTTATTTTTTGACTTATAATTCAACTTATAAGTAAAAAATAAGTCATTCCCGAACACTCAAATAGTAGCAAATGACTTGTAAATTTGTTTGACCAACTTATAAGTTATTCCCGAACACTCCCTTAATTAGTAATAAAATTATTGTATTGTTTTTACTTTTTAATGTTATATTATATTAATAAAAGGGTAATAATGTTTGCGATAATTTTCATAAAAAAATTCATTTAAAACTATATTATCTAATGAATAATATAAAATCAATTATTAATGAAAAATTAGATAAATTTTAAAATATATGACAACGTCGGGAATTTTTGTGACGCCCCCAAATCCGGGTACTTGAAACCCGAACTCGGTGCTTCACGATACCATTTCTATAAGCTGAATAATACTAATAATAATATAACATTCAAACTTAATTTACATATGCATCAAAGTTTACTCCCAGGTACGAGACCTTTAAATACATTCCTTATAATACATGATATTAGATATATATATCATTGTCTTAATAAACTATAACTATTATACAACATATTATAATCTCATTCGAACCACTTTTCTTTCCCTTGTTTCGCGTACTCGAGCCTTGAGTTGATAAATACATGCTTGAAAACATTTAATTTAAGCAAGAGTGAGCATTTGAGTGCCCAGTAATAATAACAATTATATATATAAGTGAAAGAATTTAAATGTTTTCTTTACATAACCCTTCTACAACGAATCAATAGTTGTGAAGTAATCTGAACCGATAATAATAACATAACAACCCTCTTTCAAATTTTGAAACTACGTCTCGACCATAAATGGAGTTTAAGTAACATACTATGAACATTCTTTTCATTTTCGAAAAGGTTTATGAGAACTTCATCCGCAAAACCGTCATAACTACTACAGCACGCGGAGGGTGATCACTAGTTGTACCTGTGATTGATCAACACTACATTACAAAACGATGTTATCGTTCACTCTGTCCTTGCCAGTGATAAAAGCTTTCCCATATAAGGGATGTTCATACTTATCGGGGTTCCAAACCAAAGGTTTCTATCTTGCTCAACAATAATCTATAATTCAACATATATATATATATATATATATATATATATATATATACGAGTAATTGACAAAGGTGTATCAACATGTGAATAAATACCATGATTATCCAAGTGGGGACACTTGTATAACCATTTATAGAAATTAACGAACAGAATATATATCTGAATTATCATATACTAACATGTTGATAGTCAATGATTGTATATAATATAAAGTTAATAATCATGACAAATAATAATATAATTACGAAACATTCTTACTCGTGTCGTCCATCGTAAAGAAAATGCAAAGGTAGGATACTTACTCGATCAACGCTATAATTCTCAACTTAGTTCTATCTCTTTTATCACGACCTATCATTAATCAGATCATTCGTTCGATTAGAACAATATATCATAACACATAGATCTTTATTCTATTACAACAAAGACATAACCTAATCACCTTGCCACACATATTCCATAGTCATTGAATCACAAACAATCATTAATACAGTCAAAATATCTAAGTCCAGATCAATTTCTAAAATATGTTGGTGTACTGACAACCTTATCGGGTAATAATCGAGTCTAAGACTCTATTCTGTATCTCAATATCCGTAAGTATCAGTCATATTATTTTTAAATGACTTAAAATAATTTTTAAACACTTATTATAATTTATCAAGAATTTTCAAACATCGGAATCATAATTAAATGATTTAAATATCAAACAATTCTATTATCATTAATATTTAATTATTAATGAAATTATCCTTTAAATATTAAAAGTTATATTTTATAACTTAAAATATCTTTAAACACTTTATTTTCATTTAAAATGATTTTTAAAATAATAAAATTATTTTAAAACTAAATTATTTAATATAATCATTAAATAACTTTAATATTATTAATAATAATTAATTAATAAAATTCATCACAAAATATTAAAAGTCCTTAAAATATTTTCTTATACGATAATATAATTTTAAATGATTTTTCAAATATTAAAATTATTTTTAAATTATTTATTTAATATTATAATTAAATAAATTAAATATCTTTAATATTCCAAAAATATTAAATATTTATCAAATATATCCAAAATAATTAAAATATAATTTTTGAATATTAAAATAATTTTTAATAATTTATTTTGTATTTTTAATAATTTAAAACAAATTAATATTAATTATTTAATCATTTTCAGAAATAACAGAAAATAAAATAAATAGGAACCGTCGCTATAGGCTATAGCGACGTTTATCTGTTTCCTTAGGTGTTCTTCACCAAACCCAAAACACACAATCAGTGAACGAGTGGGGTACTTTGACAAACAATAAATCTCCATCTATGAAGTTTTTGGGAAAGCTATAACTTGGATCTTGTAGTACTTGAAAGTAGTATGCACACAAGCCAATCATGTTTGATGATAAAGCATATACTTTGTAACAATCTTATTCATTTATTAATAAAAAGTATTTATTAAAGGCTTTTAATTATCTACATGATGCTGTTTTATAATATATAAACCCATAGTTTTAAGCAATGCTTTTAGAATAATGATGATGATCATTTTAATGAGATCTAAATTCTTAGAAAGCTTAAAACTAAAATAGTTCCCAATCATTGGATTACTAAATTGGGGATTAGTGAATCCAGGATAGATTACATACATCGTTGCTTTGCTTCGTTGGATGAGGATGATTGATCTCGTGATCATTTGTGTGGAGACACTAAAGCAAGTATGTAGGTGCTTATTAGAGAATAAGTTCCTTTGAACGTGGCTCGCTAAGGAATACCTAATGGAGTTTTACATGCTCGTCGATAGGAATTCTGTAGTGATAGTAGTCAAGTGATCCTTGGACTTGAGATCATCATAGTATCTTGTGTATGATGAGTTATACTTTGACTTATTCCTTAAGACCCTTAGGGTATATCAAAGGGTATACTTGGGTATAATAAGTTGTACATGGAGATAATGTATGATCAATAAAGAATCTACCACTTACATTAAAAGAAGAGAAATGTCTATGTGATTCGATAAATGACAACCCGGTAGTCCTTGGCTAAGGCGAGAATGAAATTAGAAAGGAGTTTCTAATTTGTATTATTTGGTGTTGTGCATTTAAGGATCGAAATACATATAATTAAATAAAATAAGACTTGTGATGAATTCTATATCTTATATTTAATTGGGACATTATATGGTGGAAGGATTGAATTATGCAGTAACTATTTACTCAAAGGTTCTTTTATGATTAATGTTGAAATCTATATTATCCGGAAAGTCGTTGATCGTTAGGGAGGCTTATCCCTATTGTAGAATAAATATTATTTATTTAAATAAATTAATTGTTTAATTTATTTATTTAAATAAGATTAAATTATTCTAATTGATTTATTCACAATAGGTTTAATATGGAGAACCTAAAAAGGTCACACCATAAAAGGAAGAATAATTATTTAAGAAGTTAATGGCATAATCGTAATAATATATTATGTATATTTAATTTAATCTATGGTGATAGAATAAATTAAATAGCTTAATATTTATTATTTAATATTTTAGAAATATTAAATATAAATTAATAAGAGAGTCTTATTAATATTATTACAATTATTATTATTATTATTTTAATTTCTAAAAGAGTTTAGGAATTAATTTAATATAAGTACTCTCATTTATTCCTAATAAGATTAGGAGGAAAAATTAATTAAAGGAGTTTAATTAATTATTCCTAATAAGATTAGGGAGCCCCTTTAATTAAAAGAGTTTAATTAAATAATACCTTATTTTAATAGGGTTACTTGATATCTTTATAAGAGGAGTCTTATATCAGATCAAGACTACGACATAATTCCAATTTGTTGGGAGAGTACGCCTTTTTCTATAGAGATAGAAAAACTAGGGTTTAGCCAACCACCCATTTTCTTGAATCTTTATTAATCCTTGGTGGATCACCTCTAGAGGCCAAACATTTGGGTGGCTAACGTTGATCAAAGGAAGGAACCAAACCCGATGGATTCAAGTTGAACACGAAAAGGATTGGAGGTGAACTTGTACCTGAGGAAGCTCGAATCTTCAAGGGTATGATTCTTGTTCTTCATATCTTTTCGTTTAATTAATAATTGTGCATAAAGGGTGATCCGGGTATATGGTTTGTAAAATTTTAAAACTCTGATTTTCCACGTTTCCGCTTATTTTTGCAATTTGATTGCGTTCATGAATATTACAAACCTAACAGTGGCATCAGAGCCAAACCTTTATGCGAATTATTAATTGTTTTATTTGATATGTATATTGATATGTGTTTAGAACAATTTAATTGGGCATAATTTTATTGTATAAAATTTATTTTAAAAAAAAAGGCCTTTTTTTTTTCCCCTGAAATTCACGTGGTTCAAAGGTTTATATATTATATTATATATATAAGGATGTCATGATTCATGTACGGAATTTTTAAAGGGAGCAGGAGCTTAAATGGACAACACGCCTACCCACGTGGTCATGTATTAGTATATATATATATATATATATATTACAAGGCAGGATTCACCAAATCATGCAGGATCAAATTTTTTTTTCTTTTGTTTCAAAAACTTTGCCAGCATGTTTTCGGTTTATATATATATATATATATAATAGTTATATATATATATGTATATATTAATTTTAATTATTTTATTATTAAAATAAAAATGTTTATTTTAATTTTAAAATTAAATTTCATGCTAACTAATTAGAGTTGGAATTGGATTCCATGATAACTAATTAGAGTTGAAATTGGATTCCATGTTTTCTTAAATAAATGAGTTTATTTAAATATGAAATAAGATTTCATATTATTTAAAATAAAAGAGTTTATTTGTGAATAGGAAAGAGAATCCTAATTTCCTTAAATAAAGGAGTTTATTTAGATATGAAATAAGATTTCATATTATTCAAAATAAAGGAGTTTATTTGTGAATAGGAAAGAAAATCCGTGTTTTGCTAAATAAAAGAGTTTATTTAAGATATGAAATAAGATTTCATATTACCCAAAATAAAGGAGTTTATTTTGACATGGAATTTGATTCCATAATTAATTAAAATAAAGGAGTTTATTTTGATTAAAGATTTTGATTAAAATAAAATAGTTTATTTTATTCAAAATTAGATAAATTAAAATAAAATAGTTTTATTTTGATTTAAATTTGGATTAAAATAAAGGAGTTTATTTTGATTCAAAATTAGATTTTATACTAACTAAATTTGCCCATTAAATGATATCAATATATATATTAAATGTTTATTATTCATAAGATGAATGTTATTTATTGATGCATATGATGATGTGTATGATAATAAATGGGATTGATTATGGACTATTGACCAATGTGATTGGATTTTATTTTAGTTGGATGCATGAATGTATGGGTTTTATTAAATGGGGTCTGCGTACCTCGTCTTCTCTAATTTTTCTGAATGTAAATTCTATCTCCCTCCTATGTACTTCCCCTTGACTGCTGATCAAGGTTTCTATTTATTTTAAATAGTTGTGTAATAGGAATACTTAGAATTAATTTTAGAAAATTAGAGATCAAAGGACCAAGGAGCGCGTGAAAACCCATTTGTAATGGAGCCCGGGTTTAAATGTAATAGTTATATTTAAATATTATTTCTTGCACCCCTAGGGTTTGACCTTTTTGGTTCACTTGGTGGCTCTAGTGAACCAAACTAGAATAAAAGTCCATAATCAATCCAAGTAGAATATAGTATTCTATATGTGCATGCTTATACTATATATATTATATATTATGCAAACATGCTTCGCATGTTAATTAATATGACGCGTATTTTATATATATATTTGCATGCGTGCTAAACAAGATGAGACAAATTAATAACAAACCCCTCAATTTTTATATTAAGTCCTAAGCGTTCAAAGATATTTGGAATATCGAACGTCGCCTTCTAGCATGATAAAATTAATAGAGTATTAAATATTTAATATGAGTTTGTTGTGTCACCACAAGGCAAATATTAAGTATTTAAGATGTTAATTTATCACATTTGATGCTTATAAAGAAAATTGAACAATATTATTTTGTTGTGTCACCACAAGGATGATATTTTCTTTTTTGAATATATGGAGTGCTAGGTCGACTTAACTTGGATAATTTTGACTTCGGATGTGCCACCACTTGATCAAAATAATCTAAGAGGCAAAAGAAAAGGAGTTGCATAGTTGATGTAATTGACAAAAGTTGTCTACCTATTTATTTATATATAGTTTGTTGTGTCACCACAAGGCTATATACATTTGAAATTGGATCCTTATTCTCACTAGCTAATCTTTAATTAGATTTTGCCGAACTATATAAGTGAGGGTAATATAGTTTGAAGAAAATAGTGGGAGATACCAATTTAAAACAAGACCTAATTTATTTTGGTAATTAATAAAAGAATGTATGTTAAAATGTTGTTAATTAAAAATTCATTTACAGAATTTTACAATGTCTAAAATTACTATCACTGCAAAGCATATTAGATGCTAAATTAATCGAACCGAATTACTCGGATTGGTTAAGGAATTTGAGAATAATTCTCATAGCTGAAAAGCTATCTTATGTCCTTAATACGCCTATCCCTGCAATGGTTGCAGACAATGCCTCTGAGGAAGACATTGCTACTTTTAGAAAGTGGCAAGATGATGCACTGATTGGCTCAATGCATCATGCTCGCATCCACGAGTAACGAGCTTCAGCCACAAGATGAAACTATGGATGCTCCTACTATATTCCCGCACATCAAGTAGTTGATGGTGAGGAAAGTAGGACCGATAGATATCGATATCTAAGGAGCTCTTCCGATCTAGAATGGCCAATGGCACTATAAAGATGACAAAAAGTTCTTAAAATAATCAATTTGATTGATCAATTAGGACAACTGGTTTTGTCATGGATGGAGAGTTGAGCCAAGATTTGATCTTGCACTCACTCTCGGACTCCTTTCACAATTGTTGTGAATTTTTCATATGAACAAGCTAGATACCAGCCTCGCTGATTTGCTTATCATGTTGAAAAATGTTGAGAGTCACTTTCAACCAAGAAAGACCGAAGTCTACTTGGTAGGGGCCAAAAGATCTTACGAAAAGAAGAACGATTCAAAGCGGGTAAATAGAAAGGCAAAAACAAAGGATAATAAGAACAAAAGCGATACGGATAGCAAAGGAGTTTGCTTCCCATCGCAATAAGCCCGACATCGGAAAGAAACTGCAAGAAGCATCTTGCAGAGGCTAACCAAAGAAGCTTAGTGAAGTTTCGGTTACAAATACAAATTTGTTCATGATTTAAAATAAATTTTTCTTTATGTCAAGGTTCTACTTGGATATTGGATATCGACTTTGGTTATCATAAATATAGATTTATGAATGGACCAAGAAGAAGTAGAAAGCTAAACAAAGATAAATAATCTTATGTGTGGGAAATGAAGCAAAGGTTGCTACATTAGCCATAGAAACTTATAGTTTAGCAATGCCTACGGGCAAGTCTATTAAGTCAATAAGTTGGTTATTTTTTCCAGGTTCTCGTTGGAAACATTATTTCCATTTTATTGTTGGACAATGAAATCTTTGGTATTATAATTAAGAACAATTGTTGTTCTATTTATAATAATAATGTTTTGTATAGAACTGGAATATTACTTAATAAATTTTGTATACTTGACTTACATGAAAATAATTTTGCATATTGAACAAATTAGTATAAGAAAAGGAGATGATCATTCAAAGAGTTGAATGTGTGTATTTGCTGAAATACAAGTATGAATTATTTGAAAGGTTCAAAGAATTCAGAAGTGAAACAAATTGGCAATGTATTAAGATTCTTTGATTAGATCAAAGAATAAATACTTGTGCAATAAGTTTCTAGATCATCTCAAATGGTTTTCTCACAATGGACGCCTCTTGATACACAATAATTGATTGATGTATCTAAAAGGAAAAATTGTACCTTGTTGGACATGGTGCGGTCCATAATGATTTTACCGACATTCCAATATCCTTTTGGGATAATGTCCTAGAAATGGCTGCATATCTACGAAAAAGGTAATCTCTAAATCCGGCCCCAAGACTCCATAAAAGTTATGGACAGGGAGGATTCCTAATCTTAAGTATGTTAAGATAAGGGGTTGTCCAACTTATGTGAAACGGTTTCAAAGGATAAGCTTGGGACAAGATTTGACATGTACAGATTTGTGGGACATCCTAAAGTAAGTTTAGGGTATATGTTCTATAATTCTACTTAGCAAAAGGTGTTTGTTACGAAACACGCTGCCTTCTAAGATAAAGGTGTTTATCATTGAAGGGGCTAGTGGGAGGATAATAGATCTTGAAGAGTTCAAGAACCAAAAAACACTATAAGAGGAACCTATAGATAGACCTATTGTACCACAACCGAATCGTAAATCTGGAATAGTACCGAAGATACCTAGGAGGTATGGATTCATCATGGATGATGATGATGAGGTACGCATCATAGAAGATGATGATCCAGAGTAACATACGATGATGTAAGAGTTCTAGTGTGTACAAAAGGGTCAGTGGGAGCGTCGTGACATTCCTAGTACTATATGTTGATATACTACGGATAAGGAATGACATACCAATGCTACAATCAGTAAAGATAAAGTTGTCTAAACATTCCTCCATGAATGATTTGGAAGAGTATCTTAATTAGGGATATAAATCTATATAGATAGATTTAAGAGGATGCTCGACTTAACCCAAGGAACGTATATTCATTTGATGCTAAAGTCGTTTAGCATGGCAAACTCCAAGAGATGTCTCATGTCGATGAGCTATGGAGTGTATCTCTCTTAATAGTCCTCACAGACTCCTGAAAAGAGAGGTCGCATGAGTAACAATCATGTATGCAATGAAATATACGAGACACGATGTTGATCGGTCATATTATGGAGAAGTTCACTATGAGTTAGTGAAAACATCTTAAAGTGCTTAACCACTAAGGATGTGATCATATTCATGGTGGGTCTAAATTAAAACTAGAGGATTAATGAGACTCAAGTTTTTCGAGACGAGGCAAGATGATGAAAAATCCACTTTAAGGTAAAGCGTTATGTTGAATGAAGTGCGTTGAATTGGAAAGGTTCCAAACAATGAAAAGAGTTCTTGGTTTAGTGATAAAGACAAAGTATATAGCTATAAATGAAGCTGCAAGTTGATTGTTTGGATTAAAAGTTTATTACAGAACTAGGAATAGTTCCTAAGTCTCATCTTGGATCTAAACATGTGTTGTGGCACTTTCATTTGATTATTAGAATCATTGAAAGATGGAAATCACTATACAGATAGTGGACTCTCATGAATAACATTACATATCCATTAACTAAAGCTTATCCAACAGCAGGATAATCGTCACTTAGAGAAGAAGGGTATGAAATACCATGGCGATTGGCTTTAGTGCAAGTGGGAGATTGAAAGTAGTATGCACACAAGCCAATCATGTTTGATGATAAAGCATATACTTTGTAACAATCTTATTCATTTATTAATAAAAAGTATTTATTAAAGGCTTTTAATTATCTACATGATGCTGTTTTATAATATGTGATAAACCCATAGTTTTAAGCAATGCTTTTAGAATAATGATGATGATCAGTCTAATGAGATCTAAATTCTTAGAAAGCTTAAAACTAAAATAGTTCCCAATCATTGGATTACTAAATTGGGGATTAGTGAATCCGGATAGATTGGTACATACATTGCTTGCTCATTGGATAAGGATGATTGATCTCATGATCATTTGTGTGGAGACACTAAAGCAAGTATGTAGGTGCTTATTAGAGAATAAATTCACTGAACGTGGCTCGCTAAGGAATACCTAATGGAGTTTTACATGCTTGTCAATAGGAATTCCTGTAGTGATAGTAGTACAAGTGATCCTTGGACTTGAGATCATCATAAGTATCTTGTGTATGATGAGTTATACTTTGACTTATTCCTTAAGACCCTTAGGGTATATCAAAGGGTATGCTTGGGTATAATAAGTTATACATGGAGATAATGTATGATCAATAAAGAATCTACCACTTTATTAAAAGAAGAGAAATGTAATATGTGATTCGATAAATGACAACCCGGTAGTCCTTGGCGGCGAGTAATGAAATTAGAAAGGAGTTTCTAATTTGCATTATTTGGTGTTGTGCATTTAAGGATCGAAATACATATAATTAAATAAAATAAGACTTGACAAAGTAATTCCATGTCTTATATTTAATTGGGACATTGTATGGTGGAAGGATTGAATTATACAGTAACTATTTACTCAAAGGTTCTTTTATGATTATTGTTGAAATCTATATTATCCGGAAAGTCGTTGATCGCTAGGGAGGCTTATCCCTATTGTAGAATAAATATTATTTATTTAAATAAATTAATTGTTTAATTTATTTATTTAAATAAGATTAGAATTATTCTAATTAATTTATTCACAAATAGGTTTAATATGGAGAACCTAAAGGGTCACACCATAAAAGGAAGAATAATTATTTAAGAAGTTAATGGCATAATCGTAATAATATAGTTATGTATATTTAATTTAATCTATGGTGATAGAATAAATTAAATAGCTTAATATTTATTATTTAATATTTTAGAAATATTAAATATAAATTAATAAGAGAGTCTTATTAATATTATTACAATTATTATTATTATTTTAATTTCTAAAAGAGTTTAGGAATTAATTTAATATAAGTACTCTCATTTATTCCTAATAAGATTAGGAGGGAAAATTAATTAAAGGAGTTTAATTAATTATCCCTAATAAGATTAGGGAGCCCCTTTAATTAAAAGGGTTTAATTAAATAATACCTTATTTTAATAGGGTTACTTGATATCTTTATAAGAGGAGTCTTATATCAGATCAAGACTATGACATAATTCCAATTTGTTGGGAGAGTACGCCTTTTTCTATAGAGATAGAAAAACTAGGGTTTAGCCAACCACCCATTTTCTTGAATCTTTTTTATTCCTTGGTGGATCACCTCTAGAGGCCAAACATTTGGGTGGCTAACGTTGATCAAAGGAAGGAACCAAACCCGATGGATTCAAGTTGAACACGAAAAGGATTGGAGGTGAACTTGTACCTGAGGAAGCTCGAATCTTCAAGGGTATGATTCTTGTTCTTCATATCTTTGCGTTTAATTAATAATTGTGCATAAAGGGTGATCCGGGTATATGGTTTGTAAAATTTTAAAACTCTGATTTTCCACGTTTCCGCTTATTTTTGCAATTTGATTGCGTTCATGAATATTACAAACCTAACAGTACTAGTGCAACACTACATGTAACAATCAATAAACATGTCAGATAACATCACAATCAAAAGTTATTAAGCCTTAAACTAGTTTGTTAACTTTGTTTTTTGTAAATTCAGGTTACCCGAATTTCCGCTCACGGCCATCAACGCCTTTCATGGATTAATATTTATCAATCGGTTCATGTTTTTGGTGGTCAGACATCGGGCCGTGTGCATAAACTTACTGAAAACATGTTATAACCAAGTTTCAAATCTAAACATCAACAATCACATAGATCTAGGTCTTCAAACTTCTTCGTCGAACATGAACTTCAATTCGGGTTTTCGAATTTAAAAAAATGAATCAAGTAGCCTACTTTGGATATTTATATTTCTCATTCGAGTTTGATCTAAGTGATATATTGATTCGGGTTGTAGTTAACATGTACTACTACAACTCTATTACATAAAACATATATAACAACAATAGATCAAGCGAGATAGAGGCTTCGGTCAAAGTTCGGTGAGACTTCGTATTCTTGATTTTACGGAATTTCCGGAAAACCCGATTCGTGAACATATCGTGCTAGTTTGACCATTCATTAATTACAATCTATTGACTATTTGAGTGATTTAAAAGCATGGATATGTAGTACAACTACCGGGCTACATCTTGGATACAACAACATCACCAAAACATCTAACACACGATGAGATATAGGCTTGAGAAAAGGTTGTCGACATCGTTCTTGAGTTTCGGGGCTTGAAACTCTTGGTCACGCTTTCGGTAACCGAGTTTGACTATGAATAACTTCTAATCTACAATAGATATGGACTTGTTTGATGTTATGGATTCAACAAATATCAACCCAGATCATCAAAATAGACTATAACTAACATGTTTTAACAATCAATTATAACATCTAACACAAAATCAAAAATCAAATTTCTAAATTAGGGTTTACCTCTTTTAAGCTTGATTACGATTTACGCTCTTACGATCGATATTGGTGTTAGTGGGGCTTGGTTATAAACTGATATAGCAAGGAAATTTCGTAGGTTTGAGCTTGGAAAAATATGGCCAAGTGTTTGTGAATAAATAGGCCAAATAATGTACATTTCTCTCTCTTAAATTATGTAATTAATTAATCTAGATGCATTGGATGCTCACAATGGCTGATTTAATCTGAATAATTTAGTATTGGATGCTCAATTGGTAGGGTAGGAGTGTTTGCTAGTAATAATGTACAATAATTCACTAATAATACACTAATGGGACAAAAGGGTATTTTGGTAATTTCACTTATAATGTCAAGGACATTCTTGTACAAGGTAATTAAATCTAGGGTTTATTCATTAGATTGTAATTCTTATAATTTCCCAATTAATTTCTAGACTTTGACAAATTAACATACTTGTGCAATAAAGTCTTAATTAAACACAATAATTTACAATTAGGGTTTTTAAATAATAATTAGGGTTTTTTTTCTAATTATCAGCATAAAATAGTAATTAGGATTTCTTCTAATTACAGAAATTCTAATACACAGTAGAATTCATATAACATAACTACTACCCAGTCTTATCTCATAACGGAGTTTAATAATTAGGGTTTAACAACACAATATTAGGTTATGACCCAATTTACCATAATTAACCAATCATTATCCGTCCACACATATACAATACATATATATAGTATTGAAAATCACAATATAAATAATATTATGATATTATTCTCATCTCTTGATCACAATCCCAATTTTGGGTTTGGATTTCATATCTGACTTATCCTTCAGATACAACATCAATAATCAAGTTAAAATAATTAACTTAAATATTACGAACAAATTCATATAATAACATATTTATTATTATAATTTAATTGTCACTTCATATATTATTTAAATAATATATAAATTATATTTTCATGGAAAATAAATAATAAAAATATTTCGCTACGTAAATTAATTACCATAAGAATATAATTTGTAGTAATTAATAATTCTAAAATTATTTCTAATTTTTCAAGTAATAAATATATTCGCATTTATCGTTCACATTACTTGACACTTATCCTCATCATTATATAAAAAAATAAAAAATTATATGCAAAATTTCTTATTTATTTTTTATAGAAAATATGGGGTTATTTCATTTTTTCTCTTTCACTCTTCTTATTTATTATCTTTTATTTGTCGACGTCAAAGAAATTTTTATCCCTCTTCCTATGTGTTTCTTACCCTTTATGTTTTATATGTGAATTTGTTGGATCTGAAGGGTGAGATTTTCAAAAAAAAAAAGACCAACATATAATGTCGACGATTTGAAAAGATTTGATTTTTTATTGGTTCGAATTAGACAGAGCCGCCAGTTGGTACGAGTTAAATGGTTGTACCAACTCAACCGAGTTTTGAAAGGTTTTACAATATGGACCAATATTGGACTACATTTAATTAACCTTAGAAACCGAGATTTATAGAGTTCGGGGGCTTGATTATCTTGGAGAAGGTCTTAGGCACCCCCAAACTTAGTGAAACACTTATTCTGCGCTTTTGTTTCCTAATTTGTGTGTATGTGTGTGTGTGCATTGCAGTTAATTAGGCCTAAGTGCTTTATTTGGAAGTAGTATTATGCCTCTTTTGCACCTATATACAAAGGGTTTGACTTGTATAAAACTTCAATTTTAATACAAGACATATAAAATGATGTTTATGCTCACATAGTAATCGAGGCATTTGATACTTCCATTTTATTCCGTATTCGACTTATGGGCTCCTTATGGGCATGAAATTAAGCCATCAAAGTATGTCCGAGCACCACACATAGGGTTTTTACTATTACGGGGACCTTAAATTCATATAACAGTTTTAAGGTCCTATATTTACAATTACAAAATTTGCAAGCTAGATGTATAACTGAAAATAGTTCATCATGGGAACTAGATCTAGATCCGCCAGCTGAATCTTAGATCACATAACTCATAGGCTCACATGATATTGCATAAATAGCCTGCATAGCCAATATACTGAAATAAAATAGATATATCTACTCTAAACATTGCAAAACAAAAGATTCATCAGTCAAATCCTTGCATACACGTAACCAAAGCTTCCAGCGTCCTCTAGATACAGATATAGGGCCGCGTGGTTGCTAAATATTTACAAAAACTAGAAAGAAGACTAGATCTGCACAAATTTTAGTCATTCTAGCTTCCAGGTTCAGGTTTCACAACCTTTTGAACCGGTTAAAAGCTAGATCTGGCTTGATCCAGTGCAGATCTAGTTAATACAACTCAAATATTGACTATTTACAAGATATGAACGGTTAAAGCTTTAGATTTAACGAATATTGAATTTTAAAAAGCTATATAAAACACTTATATATGTATTAAAGCAAGCTAAGAAGCCAGATCTGGCAAAATCTTACAGTTAGGCACAAGAATGGCTATCAAACGGCTTTTGGCGCCTCAAAACTCGTTTTCCACCGATTAAAACTTGATATGTTATAGTATATATGTATATAAGTATTTACAAAGAAGTTTTACAAATATTAGAGCGCGATTCGAGCTCCGTTTAGCTATTTTAGCCTCTATTTTTCTCGCCTGGGCCCTCTTCTTTTCTAATCTTCTCTTAGAAGCCAAATAGGGAGGGGGTATATATAGACCCGATCAGCCGCGGGTCTACCCAGGACAGCCGCGGGTATACCTGTGGCTGACCCTGGTCGGTCCCGCCATCTCAAAGTACGTGCACTCTGACCAATGCGCAGCCTACTTGAGCATTCATAACTTTCAATTCGGGAATTCAATGTAGGTGTGCTATAACTTTTCGGAAAGCCCTGTCCGAGAGCTACACAATGTAATGGGACTTGACCTTTTCCGAATCCGGGAAGATGGGTCCATGACCAGATTTTCGAGTCTTCGCAGTCTGTCCGTTGAGCTGTCTTGCGTTGTTTTCACTCGGGATTGTTGTTATGGTCCTGCATTACCTTCTTCATGGTAATTTGATTTGATTTGATGTTGAGTTGGAAAAACTACTCTTTTGCCCTTCTAGGTTGATTTCTGAGCTTGATGTGCTACAACTGTCTTTTCTTAGGGTTGTCTTCGGGGTTTGACTGCTGTCGATTCTTGTCTGTCTTCAAGGTTGTTGATAAGTAGGTTTTATACCTACAAATCATCATCTAATTCAAGCTTAAAGTGTGTTAATTCTTGGTTTTTATGTTTCGTTTTTACTTATTTTGTGTTGTTTTGTGTTTAGGTATGGTGGAGTGGCAAATGGACCAAACAGGTGAAAGTATGGCGAAATTTGGCAAGATTAGGAGCAAAACATGGACCATTAACAGAATTGATGCCAGTCGAGGCGGGCCTTTTTGTGCATGATACCCCCGCCTCGGCGGAGGTCTTGATACTAAGTTTACAGTCTACATGCCCGCCGAGGCGGGGGAACGGGAGAATTGCAGTGTCCTGCTCCTTATGGAATGTTGTACTAACATGGAGAATAGTTATTGACTCGGAATGGAACTCATTTTGGCGAGGAACTAGAGTCAGAATACATGTCTTAGTGATATAATTAACAACAAACACAAGATTGAAATATCATACAAGCAATTATATCATTGAAGACTAATTTTCTAAGCAAGAGAATTGAAGAAAGACTTTGAAGGCAATTTCACAACAATTGCAGATTAAGGCTAGAGAGAAGGGTGGTTCTGGATTTTATTCTTCTTCTTTAGTTTTATATTTGTAATTGGGATGATGTTTACTTTATTTAATTCAGTATTTATTTCATTGATGATGAACTAAATTCTTTATTAGGCTTATAACGGATCTTTGAGTGGAACGATGATTATGTAAATTTTGATTTTCAGTTTAATAAGCTATTATGCGGTTTATCTATATTGATTTGTAATTGAATTTATGAATTGCTTGATCACCAATTTTGTGACGAACGAGATTTTTGTAATTTAATTTTTATATTTATTGAATTAAATAAATATTGTTCGAAGATTTAATTATTGGATTAATTAATTAATTGATGAAATTGTGGTAGATTAATTTAATTATATGAATTATATTTATTCAATTAATGTGGAGAATTTTATTATTCAAAGTATGTCATTATGTGAGTTTATTGAATTAAAAGAAATATTTAATAAACCTAATATTATTTTATAATTAATGAGAAAATTAATTATATGACTATGTGAATTTATGAGAAATTATCATATTTTATTTAAATTAAATTAAATAAGATATTTGATTTATTTTATAATTAAGTGTGACATTATTAAACTATAGGATAAAAGATTTATTAAATTAAATGGATTTGAGCCATTTAAGGTTAACCAAACGAAGCCTTATGGGGAGTTAGTAGTAGTTAACCCATGATTGGGTTAACTGACCACACAACGCGTCAGTTCCTTTCATTATATACGTCTTCTTATTATTTCATTTTCTAAGTATGGCAAAGAAATTCAAAGAGAAATTGAGAAATTATTGAGGAAATTGTGAGTTGAGTAATTGAATTAGCATCTGAAAAGGGTTTCTCCACTAATCTGCAGTCTATACTCTGGGTAATTCCTTTAAACCAAATTTTATTTACGTTGTTTAAGTTTTATAAGAAAATGGCTTTCAAATTCTGTAAAACCTATGTAATTGGGAAAGAGTAATAATTATGTGCTTATATATATGTGATAATATGTTTTATAACGTGTTGTGCTATATATTATGGTTCTATAGCATCAGTTTCATGAAATTACGTCGTATATTGTTGCTACAAAATTACAGAGTATAGAAATATGGCCATATGGCCCTTACTCACAAATTTAATACGTCAAACATATATTGTGTCATAAATTTTATACCTGTATATAATTATGCATATTAAAATGAAGAGACCAAACTTCAAATGAAGCGGATTCTTGTGTTATAACTGAATCCAGTAGTGTTGATTTTCATGTTACGTATTCAAAACTTTCAAAAACACCAAGAACAGTAAATTAAATGTGTTGATTCTGCAAATTATGTGTTTTAACATGTTAAAATCATACTAGAAGGGTTAAGTAGTGGTTATATGTGTATTACAGTGTTTGGGTATGTCTAATTTCGTGCAAGAATAAATTAATTAGAGGTGTTGGCCATGTTCTGCAATTTTTCATGAATTGCAGAATCATTCTATAATTAAGCATAAGCCGTACTTGGTCCCATGCCTTAAGGCCAGCGCCACTGGCATACCACAAAGACCAAAGCCATGAAGCACACCAACCGGCATCATGTGCCACAAAGACCGAGAACAAGCATAAAAGTGGCGCCGCAGCACCACTATGCAGAATGTCCAGAAATGAAATATTTTTAAAGTGTTCAAGTCCATAAATGTGATATTAACCTAATTTAATGAACATAAAAATATGTTATAAGTATAATGAGATGTTAAAATAGATTCTTACAATGTCAATAACGCTATTGCGTGTGAATTGAATTATTGAATGCATAGTTATTATATTATTCGTGAAGTGTAAATTGTGTGGCAATAAGTGTGATAAATTGACTAAGTATAGTCATAATCTAAGTTTAGACAAAAGAATGAACTTATGATGACTAGTTACATTATAATTAACTGGAGTTGTGAATGGAAATGATATGTAGGATTAAATTGAAGAACGTGTATAATTAACGTGTAATCTACGCACGAGGAAATTAGTTTCCTAACCCTACTTGTTATCATTATTCAAGTTTATAAATTACACTGAGTAAATTCTCATTATTATTAAATCAAGTTCAAATTGTTATATTGAAGATTATTTATCTTTTCAAAGTATAATTCTGTTATACAATACTTGTTCTATTGTATACCTCTTGAGATTGTTATTCAATTTGAATATCATTTATTGTTGAACCTTATTAGACTAGTGAACCCTTATTTGATTCAACTAGTCCATAGTTGATGAACGTTCTAAATTTCTCTTATTGATTTATCCAAACTAAACTTCCTTTAGTGCGGACTCTAATGTCAAACTGAGATGAACAACCCTGTATAGGGATTTCTTATGCGTTAGCGTTAAGATATTGTGCACAGTATGGTACTAAGGGCTGATCCCCCTAAGTACGAGTAGAAGAGTCCATAGTCTTATAACTATTAAAGGTTTCAAGTATAACCCTTGATAACCTAGGACATAGTTCAAGGTCTTATGACCCTCAGAAATCTTTTGAATTCTTGTTATTCATTCTTGATTCAAAAGTTGAGCTTTTATTTCAGAAGTCTTTGATTCACTTGCATGTTATTATATATTTTTTTTTTCATTTTTATACTTATGGGCAATCATGCTCACTCTTGCGTAATAATAACATTGCAGTTAAGAATGAAAGGTACGACGAGCCTTCTACTAGCAAATGCAAGGGCAAGATTAACAAGTGATGAAGACTTGTTATTTTATGTGATGATGTATTTCTGTTTTAGACTTATGTTATTGATGTGTAAGATGATTAGTTGTTTATGTTTTCGCAGTTAAGATTTAAGGTTAGTATGACCTGGGATTTATTTATTTTTTACAATGTAACTCCTTAAGGAGAGGATTTATTTCTACCTATTAATGCTTTCATTTATTCTGGGTAGATAGACATATGATGTTTGTATAGTGAACACCAAATCATGTGGAAAATTTAAGTACCCGAATTTGGGGGTGTCACAGGTTGGTATCAAAGCTGTAGGTTATGAACCTTAGGTGGGGGAACAACCTTAGGTAGTAGCCTTATAGGAAGAACATAGTGATGGAAAACTCTTATCGAGTTCTAAGAAATGAATTTTTTAATTCATTAAAGATAATAAAAGACTTTATGTGTCTATGTGCTAAATTATGTGCTCACTAGTACGACTTAGTATCTAAAACTTGAAGCTATGTATTGTCGGGATGTCGGATGTTGGAGGAACTAGTCGAAATGGGAGGAGGAACCCAGAAAGTACCCTACCGAGGAGGAGCAAGAGACATTCATGTTGTTAGGGAGCGGTTGATCTGAGAGAGAGCCATCTCCATTGATCACTTTGTTGTTGGTCAAGAGCATGAAAGCCTGAGGACCGATTCAGAGGAGGATCCTGAGGAGGAAGAGGAAGAGGAAGAAGAGGAGTTCCCACCGAACTCCATTGATGCTGAGATGTACGACGAGTTATATGACCGTAATGTAGATTTACGTGACACTGTCCAGGATCTGACTGAGCGAGCAATTATTCAACAGATTACCATCGAACAGAAGGAGAGGATTTAATTCTTTCTATTAATGCTTTCATTTATTATGGGTAGATATACATATGATGTTTGTATAGTGAACACCAAATCATGTGGAAAATTTAAGTACCCGGATTTGGGGGTGTCACAGGTTGGTATCAAAGCCAGGTATCAAGGATTTCAAGGCGGTAGGACCGCTAGAGTTTAAAGGCTCCATGAACCCGATCGAGGCTCAAACATGGGTTATGGAGATGGAAAACGTTTTTGACGTCGTTAGAGTCAAAGAGGACCAGAAAACCGCCTACGCAACGTTCATGCTGAAATTCGAAGCCAGTTATTGGTGGCAAGCAAATAAGGTCCGGGGAGGTAAAGGTGTGATTACCTGGGAGAGGTTCAAGGAGATGTTTTTTGAGATGTATTTTCTGACCAGCTCACAGAACTAAATGTAGATCCAGTTTCTGGAGTTGAAACAGGGGAATATGTCCGTACCAGATTATGCGGCTAGATTCAATGAGTTGGCGAGGTTCGCCACATATCAAGTGCACACGGATGAGAGAAAAGCAAGAAGGTTTGAACAAGGACTGAAGCCTTGTTTATATAGTAAGGTGTCAATGTTTGAATTGAAGACGTTCGCTGGGGTACTAGAGAAAGCCATACTCGCTGAATGTGGAAGCGATGCGGTAACCAAATATAATCAGGATCAGAAGAAGAAGAGGAGTGAAAGTGAAGGAATGAACAAGGCTAGTGGCAGTAACACGGGAAGTAATAATAATCAGAAGAGAAGGTGGTCTGACATCACATCAACTGAAAATCAACAAGGAGGTCAAAAGAAGAGGATCGAAGCGTGTTCGACTTGCGGGAAAGCTCATTTGGGAGTGTGTATAAAGGGTAAACGAGTGTGCTACAATTATGGTCAGGAAGGCCACATAGCACCTAACTGTCCTAACCCAAAGAAGGGTGCATGTTTCACTTGTGGCTGAAAGGATCATCTTGCAAAGGATTGTCCTAAGAAGGGATCTGGAGGGACAAGATCAGGAGGAAACAGGGGAAACAACGGTGGAAGCATTCTGACTATCACAGGACCAACCGCAACCAACCGACCGACCACCAGGACATTCAACATGATGGTGCAAGATGCAGTTCAGTCTCGTGATGTGGTGTCAGGTATCATTCCGATCAATTAAGTTAATGCTTATGTATTATTTGATTCGGGTGCTACTTGTTCATTTATATCTGATGACTTTGCTAAGAACTTAGAATTGCCTAAGGATGAGTTAGAATACCTCATGAACATAGAAATTACAAATAGAGAAATAATCCCTGTTAAATACGTACATAAGAACTGTAGAATGGATATTAAGGGTAATATCATGAACGTATATCTTATCCCTATTCGACTTGGGGAATTTGACGTTATCTTGGGAATGGACTGGTTATTCAATTTCGGGGCTGTAATTGATTGTCAGACGAAGCGTATTAATCTTATAACTCCGTCAAAGGTTGTGTTTTATGGTAGCAAGTCGCCTAGAGAAGCGAGTTATCTGATGATGATGCAGGCCAGGAAGTTGTTAAGACAAGGCTTTGTAGGATATTTAGCTTATATAGTAGACAGTCGTAAAGAAAATCCGAAAGTAGAGGAGATACCAGTAGTGAAGGACTTCGCAAACGTATTTTCGGATGATTTTCCAGGACTTCTGCTAGATAGAGAGGTTGATTTCGTAATCGATTTGGAGCCAGGAACTGTTCCAATATCGAAGGCACCGTACCGAATGACACCAGTAGAAATGAAAGAATTGATGGTACAACTACAAGAATTACTGGACGAGAAGTACATTCAACCGAGCGTATCGCCATGGGGAGCGCCAGTGTTATTTGTGAAGAAGAAGGACGTGACGATGCGACTTTGCATCGACTATAGAGAACTGAATAAAGTCACGATTAAGAATAGATATCCATTACCGAGGATCGATGATCTGTTTGATCAATTGAAGGGAGCGAGATACTTTTCCAAGATAGACTTGAGGAGTGGTTATCATCAACTGAAGGTGAGGCCAGAGGATGTACCGAAGACAGTGTTCAGAACACGATATGGTCACTACGAATTTTTGGTAATGTCATTTGGTCTAACGAATGCTCCTGCAACATTTATGGGCCTAATGAATGGAGTGTTCAAGCCGTTTTTGGACAAGTTCATAGTGGTATTTATAGATGATATTTTGGTATATTTGAAAACCAAGGGAAGTTGTATGCCAAGTTTTCGAAATGCGAATTTTGGATCGAACGTGTACAATTTCTTGGGCACGTGATCGATAAAAATGGAATTTCAGTAGATCCATCCAAAGTCGAGGCCGTGATTAACTGGGATCAACCGAGGATGCCGTTGGAAGAACGAAGTTTTCTTGGATTGATAGGATAATACAGAAGATTCATTCAAGACTTTTCCAAGATCGCAACTCCGTTAACGAATTTAACTCGAAAAGCTGTGAAATTTGTTTGGACAGAGAAGTGTGAGGAAAGCTTTCAAGATTTGAAGAAGAGGTTGAGTATAACACCTGTGTTGTCTCTTCCGGACGATACATGAAATTTTGTTATTTTTAGTGATGCGTCGCATAAAGGACTTAGCTGTGTGCTTATGCAAAACGGCAGAGTCATTACGTATGCGTCACAATAATTGAAGGATTACGAGAAGGGGTATCCGACCCATAATTTGGAGTTAGCTGCAGTAGTTTTTGCTTTAAAAATCTGGAGGCACTATCTCTATGGGGAGAAGTGTGAAATATATACAGATCACAAGAGTCTGAAATATATTTTTACACAAAAGGACTTAAATATGCGCCAAAGAAGGTGGTTGGAATTAATTAAAGACTATGATTGTGAAATTTTATACCATCCGGGTAAGGAAAATGTGGTTGCCGACGCCTTAAGTAGAAACGGTCGGGAGAAATTAATGATGTTGACTGCTCAGGAGGAGCTAATTTCAGAATTAGAGAAATTGAAGTTGGAAGTGTAGTATCCTATGAAAATTGATGAGAAGCTATTCCAGATACAATCTGGTACAACCCTACTAGATAAAGTTAAGGAGGCTCAACTTCAGGACGAAGAATGTAAAAAGGTGAAAAAGAAGATATCCGAAGGAACTGAACCAAGATTTAAGATGGATAAGGAAGGAATACTGAGATTTGAGAGCAGAGTTTTGGTACCATCAGTAACAGAGATTAAGGAAGACATTTTAAGCGAGGCTCATAGTTCTCGATATTTGATTCACCCTGGTAGTACCAAGATGTACCAAGATCTTCGACAACATTTCTCGTGGCCAAATTTGAAACGAGATGTTGTAGATTGTGTTGCCAAATGTCTAACTTGTCAAAAAGTGAAAGCAGAACATCAGAGACTGAGTGTATTTCTACAACCGTTGAAGATCCCAGAATGGAAATAGGAACATATTACAATGGACTTTGTGGTTGGCCTTCCGATAACTCAGAAAGGCTATGACGCAGTATGGGTTATCATTGACTGACTGACGAAATCCGTACACTTCCTTCCGATCAAAATTAGATTCAACTTAGATCAGTTGGCAAGGTTATATGTGAAAGAGATTATTTCGAGGCACGGAGTTCCAGTGTCAATTGTTTCCGATAGAGATCCACGCTTTAAATCGAACTTTTGGAAATGTCTACAAGAATGCATGGGTACACAATTGCGAATGAGTACATCATATCACCCTCAGACAGATGGACAGAGCGAAAGAACGATTCAGACATTAGAAGATATGCTAAGAGCTTGTGTGATGGACTTTAAAGGAAATTGGGATGATCTCATACCGCTCGTAGAGTTCGGATACAACAACAGTTACCACGCTAGTATTGGCATGCCGCCTTATGAAGCGTTATACGGCAGAAAGTGCAGAACCCCGCTATACTGGGATGAAGTTGGCGAGAGACAATTACTAGGCCCAGAATTGGTACAGCAGACAACAGAAATAGTTAAAGTGATCCGAACAAGACTGGTAGCAGCTCAAGATAGGAAGAAGAAATACGCCGATCCACATCGTAAAAATGTTGAGTTTGAATCGGGTAGTTATGTATTCTTGAAGGTCTCTCCCTAGAAAGGAAAGATCAGGTTCGGAAAGAAAGGAAAATTAAGCCCAAGATTCATTGGACCCTTTGAAGTGCTATGAAGAATTGGAGAAGTTGAGTATGAGGTAGCCTTACCTCCAGCACTCGAGAATGTCCACAACGTCTTCCATGTCTCTGTATTACGACCCTACAAACCCGATTACAAGCATGTAATTGAATACGAACCCCTACATTTTGAAAAAGACTTATCTAACGAAGAAATTCCTATTCAAATTGTCGACAGAAAAGAACAAGTTCTCAAAAATAAAGTAATACCATCTGTTAAGGTATTTTGGAGGAACCACAACACTGAAGAAGCTACGTGGGAACTCGAAGAGAATATGATGAAGAATTACCCTCATTTATTTACTTAAATTATGTGTAAGCTATTTTGGGGACAGAATCTTTGTAAGGGAGGGGGGGGGGGAGAATGTAACAGGTCGAATTAATTGAGTCGTGATTCTGGGGACAAAATCCTTTTAAGGGGGAAAAGATGTGACGAATGAGATTTTTGTAATTTAATTTTTATATTTATTGAATTAAATAAATATTGTTCGATGATTTAATTATTAGATTAGATAATTAATTGATGAAATTGTGGTAGATTAATTTAATTATATGAGTTATATTTATTAAATTAATGTGGAGAATTTTATTATTCAAAGTATGTCATTATGTGAGTTTATTGAATTAAAAGAAATATTTAATAAGCCTAATATTATTTTATAATTAATGAGAAAATTAATTATATGACTGTGAATTTATGAGAAATTATCATATTTTATTTAAATTAAATTAAATAAGATATTTGATTTATTTTATAATTAGTTGTGACATTATTAAACTATATGATAAAAGATTTATTAAATTAAATAGATTTGAGCCATTTAAGGTTAACCAAACGAAGCCTTATGGTTAACCCATAATTGGGTTAACTGACCACACAGCGCGTCAGTTCCTTTCATTATATATGTAATACGCGAGAATTTCCACGTATTATTAAATGAATATATTAATGGAAATATTATCTATGTATGAGTTGGATAATACAATTGATTGTATTTGATCAATGCATGTTAAGATGTGTGAAGTGATAAAGAGATTGTGAAATGCCTTGTGTGGCCTAATGTGAAACGAGAAAATTCACTAATTAAGTTAACCCAGGAATTTGGAAGGTTAATCGGGTATGATCATGAGATTCTATATAGATAATCAATACACTCGTAGACTCGTAACAACACTCGTGTGGACATCATTTCATGTCATACAAAATAAGTTAAGCGTAAAAGCAGCATCGCGTCTAAAGCGCACCGATCTTGCAGCTTGTCGTCGGAGTATTGTAGCATTTGCTGGCAAATCAATGATCTAAAGTTGGCCGCAGCCTACGCCATCGATCGATTGGAGTTGGTTACTTTCTACTGTAGCACTGAATTGGGGATATTAATGTGATATGTGTAACATGGATGAAACCATATGATAGGAATATATTGCAATATGTTATGTCCGATAACGAAATTGTTAATCCATTAATTAATATTAATTAATTGTGGTGGAATATGAATTACTTGGTAATTGATTCGTAATATACGATTGTTATTAATTGCAATATATTATAAAGAGGAATAATGATTATGGAAATCCATAACTACATTAATCAATTGTTAGATTAATTAATATTAGTGTTAATTAATTAAGGAGATGCATAATTTATTTATTTAACATAAATAAGTAAGTTAGTAATGTAACAATGTTATGTTGTGATTATATGCATATGAGTGCTAATACAACTATATTATATAGGGTAATGTGACATTGTGTGACTATATATTAAGTTAAATGAAACTATAATATTTAAGTGGAAATTAATCAAGGAGGAATAAATTTATCTATTTAACATAAATAAATAAGTTACTAATATAATAAAGTTATAATATAGTAGAGATAATTATGGAACTACCCGGACAATAATACCTGACTGCATCATTTTGCTTATATTTAATGTACATGGACTATATGATGTGAGTGTATAATTAATCCCTAAATTCTCCTTATATAGTAACACTTGGACATTAAAACCATTTTTATAATAAAGTAACTAGATGTGTACAAGTGTAGAGCTAAGTGGTGCTGAGAATTTCCTCTTGTCCCATAATTAGTGTTACCAAGTACCATGAACAATAACTTGAAGCTATATTACGTAAACTTTCTAGCTGCTAAATCATAGGAGATCATGGCTAGAGCTAGGTGATGATGGCTGAGCTTGAGGGTGGTTGGCCAACCCTTGTTCAACCATTGTTCTATCTCATTGCACCATGGATTTCAAGTTTGTGTAACACTAATGTCTAGTCCACAATTCTTATATAAATGGCAGCCATGGTTATCAGTTAAGGTTGCTTGAGAATTTCTGAGAATTGCTAAGTAGGGAAGTGAGAGCATACAAGCATTCTTAAAGCTTAGGAGTTCAATTAGGAGCAAGTTCTTTCACAACTCAAAGGTATAACTCCTTTCTTCTTACTTCCATTTTCAGTTTCTGATTAACAGAGTTCTTGAACTCTTAAAACTCAAATTCTTGAATTCATGGAATTGGATGTTAATGAGGGTGGGTCATGTTTATATAGTTGTTATATGATCATATAAGCATGTTGCAATTGATATATGAGTGTTTATGAATGAATTCATGTGTAATTTTTGAGAATGGGCTAAACAGTTGCCGAAGTAGACTGTTCTTGGCTCGAACCAGTCACGGCTCAGCTGCGCGATATTTGTATTGAGGCGCAGTGCAGCTGAGCCAGTCTCTAATTTCAGTTGGAGCCTCTATTTTGCAATCTAATCCATGTTAGTTAAATATTATGCCTTATAACATTATGCAAGCATGAGTAAGGTGTATGTGTAAGTATAGTATGCTAAGTGGAGCATGTTTGAATAGACTAGCGTGATTAACAAAGGTGTATGATGTAAAATGGATTCATGACTTTAGAAACGAACTTAATATGAATATATGCCATGTACGTATTCTGACTTTGAAAGCATGTTAGTATGACTTAGAAATGCATGAATAAAACTTTAGCTTGTGTTTCTTTGATTAGAAAGGAGTCATGAGCATGTTGAACCTATTAGCAAGCTTTGAATGTGAATATTGTCAAGATACCATGAGGACTAAAATCTGACATTTGTGAGCATGTTTGATGACACTCTTAGACTCGCTTATGTAGCATAAACATATATATACCATGCTTAGGTAGCACATCTCAAGAAAAGCATGAACAAAGCCTATTTTCAACTAAAGCGGTGTTAGTTTCACGTATGTGTTGTGAATACACACAAACATGTCTAATATGAGTTTTAGAACTATCTTGTATAATTAGAAAGCAAGCATGCTAGACCTTGTGAATTCATAACCTCGAATGGCCTTAAATGGTTTAAGTGTTTAAATTAGAAATATATTAGAAAAGGGAACCTAGATTGACTTGAGGAGTATGAAAAGACCCTAAACATGACAAATATATATTCGTGTGATTGTTTTGGTCAAGCCGGACAGAAACCACAAGGCACCAGCTGCATCTTTACTTGGCGGTAGCAATTACCTGGATCTAAAGCTTAGTTGATGGCTAATTGCAGCGCTTGATCTTGAATCACAGTTAGTGAATTCTGACTTTTGCACAGCAACTTGCATGATGCCTATGATGCTAAATGTGATCTAAAACCTACCGATGTACATATATATGTGCGATGCTTAGTTGATAAGTTGGTGTTGTATTGAAATGGAAAATCCATGAGTAGAGGAGGTTTTAACCTTGAGCATTCTTGATTTGTTTATAAAGTAACTAAGTATTTGATTCATGATGACTTATAAACTGATTTTGTACCATATGTGCATACTTGTATCGTGTCAAGCTTGATTAAGGACTTTGTTAGCTAATGAACACTGTATATTTATAATACGCTATACTAGGGTTCTAAAGTGTTGATTTATTAACATGGATAAACTACGCTTAAGGCAAGTATCCGAACCCTACTTTACATTGTGCAAGTATTCTAAACTCTTGCATTACTTTATTCCAGCGAATATCGTAGACTTAACTCTTTGAATGTAAGTTATCCTACTTATTTGTTCAATCAAGCTAGTATGCTTAAACTCTTCTATAAACTATTATTCATGATGAAGTTGGTACTATTCTTGAATATTGTGAAAGAGTCTACGCCATTGGATTCTGCTAGACTATATGCATGTTTATAAAACTGTCCAAACCAATTAATTGGTGCGGAAATCTAAAATCTGAGTTGGACAACCCTTATGGTAAGGGGATTGTATGTTGTTGGAAACCCAACACATGAGTATATTATTACTGTGGTGTTATGCATAACGTGGAGTATTGTAGACTGATCCTCTATAATACTTGTTCTTTTGGGTTATCAATTTAATATTGGTGATTCTAGTTGATGTTCAATAGTCCTTAGTGACTGCTTAATATAAATTGTTATCCAGTTGGATACTTCGATAGCCTTTGAGTTCATATATATCTGTCGATTATATTGAATTATCGTTCTTATTCCAAGAATCGCTGATATTCATTGTTTAGGATATTATTCTGAAATTCGAAACTATCTTAGAAATTATACTTTGATATTTAACACTCGTGTTATAAAACTATTACCCTTGTTGTATATTACTTGCTGGGCAATTTGTGCTCATTCTTGCTTATTTAAAACCTTTCAGTTAAGGCGAACAGGGAGGTGTATATCGGGAAGTACAAAGGGCAAGCAAGGCGAGGCTACAAACTAGCAGCTTGCCCTTTCATGTTTAAATTATTATGTTGTTGTATTAAGACTATGTTTAAACTTAAGTAGGATTATGTAATAAGTCTTTATTCGATATTATTATGTAATCTATTAAGTACTGTAGGTTGCGAGACTTGGGGGAATAATTATAATAAATCATTGTATATTATTCTAAATTAGACCATTCATTGTGAACGTGTGATTTTAGTTATTTTGGTAATAATTTGAAAAATTGACGAACCGAATTCGGGTGACCAAGTGGAGATCAGAATTTGGGGGCGTCACAATATACGTCTTCTTGTTATTTCATTTTCTAAGTCTGGCAAAGAAATTCAGAGAGAAATTGAGAAATTGTTGTGGAAATTGTGAGTTGAGTAATTGAATTACCATTTAAAAAGGGTTTCTCCACAAATCTGCAGTCTATACTCTGGGTAATTCCTTTAAACCAAATTTTATTTACGTTGTTTAAGTTTTATAAGAAAATGGCTTTCAAATTCTGTAAAACCTATGTAATTGGGAAAGAGTAATAATTATGTGCTTATATATGTGATAATGTGTTTTATAACGTGTTTTGTTATATATTATGGTTCCATAACATCAGTTTCATGAAATTACGTCGTATATTGTTGCTACAAAATTACAGAGTATAGAAATATGGCCATATGGCCCTTACTCGCAAATTTAATACGTCAAACATATATTGTGTCATAAATTTTATACCTGTATATAATTATGCATATTAAAACAAAGAGACCAAACTTCAAATGAATGAATTCGGTGTTATAACGAATCCGTAGCGTTGATTTTCATGTTCTGTATTCAAAACATTCAAAAACACCAAGAATAGTAAATTACATGTGTTGATTCTGCAAATTATGTTTTTTAACATGTTAAAATCATTCTAGGAGGGTCAAGTAGTGGTTATATGTGTATTACAGTGTTTGGGTATGTCTAATTTCGTGCAAGAATAAATTAATTAGAGGTGTTGGCCATGTTCTGCAATTTTTCACGAATTGCAGAAGCTATTCTTCAATTCGTTCGTGGTAGGGCGCCAGATCCACGCATTAAGGCCCGCATCAGTAAGTAGCGCTTAAAGGCCGAGCCCAGCAGGCATGGCAGCGCCATAGCGCCGAGAACAAGCATAAAAGTGGCGCCACAGTGCCACTCTGCAGAATGTCCAGAAATGAAATTTTTTAAAGTGTTCAAGTCCATAAATGTGATATTAACCTAATCTAATGAACATAAAAATATGTTAGAAGTATAATGAGGTGTTAAAATAGATTCTTAAAATGTCAATAATGCAATTGCGTGTGAATTGAATTATTGAATGCATAGTTAGTTTATTATTCGTGAAGTGTAAATTGTGTGGCAATAAGTGTGATAAATTGACTAAGTATAGTCATAATCCAAGTTTAGACAAAAGAATGAACTTATGATGACTAGTTATATTATAATTAACTGGAGTTGTGAATGGAAATGATATGTAGGATTAAATCGAAGAACGTGTATAATTAACGTGTAATCTACGCACGAGGAAAGTTTCCTAACCCTACTTGTTATCATTATTCAAGTTTATAAATTACACCGAGTAAATTCTCGTTATATTAAATCAAGTTCAAATTGTTATATTGAAGATTATTTATTTTTTCAAAGTATGATTCTGTTATACAATACTTGTTCTATTGTATACCTCTTGAGATTGTTATTCAATTTGAATATCATTTATTTTTGAACCTTATTAGACTAGTGAACCATTATTTGATTCAACTAGTCCATAGTTGATGAACTCTCTAAATTTCGGAACTCTTATTGATTTATCCTAACAAAACTTCCTTTGATGCGGACTCTAATGTCAAACTGAGATGAACAACCCTGTATAGGGATTTCTTATGCGTTAGCGTTAAGATATTGTGCACAGTATGGTACTAAGGGCTGATCCCCCTAAGTACGAGTAGAAGAGTCCATAGTCTTATAACTGTTAAAGGTTTCAAGTATAACCCTTGATAACCTATGACATAGTTCAAGGTCTTATGACCCTCAGAAATCTTTTGAATTCTTGTTATTCATTCTTGATTCAAATGTTGAGCTTTTATTTTAGAAGTCTTTGATTCACTCGCATGTTATTATATATATATTTTTTCATTTTTATACTTGTGGGCAATCATGCTCACTCTTGCGTAATAATAACATTACAGTTAAGAACGAAAGGTACGACGAGCCTTCTACTAGTAAAGGCAAGGGCAAGATTAACAAGTGATGAAGACTTGTTATTTTATGTGATGATGTATTTTTGTTTTAGACTTATGTTATTGATGTGTAAGATGATTAGTTGTTTATGTTTTTGCAGTTAAGATTTAAGGTTAGTATGACCTGAGATTTATGTATTTTTTTACAATATAACTCCTTAAGGAGAGGATTTATTTCTATCTAATAATGCTTTCATTTATTCTGGGTAGATAGACATATGATATTTGTATAGTGAACACCAAATCATGTGGAAAATTTAAGTACCCGGATTTGGGGGTGTCACAAATTTTATGTGGACTTGTATGGATTCGAGAGAGGAAATACGAGTCTAGACTTAGTCAATATAACATGTGTTCTTGAATTCTGTGAATGAATGGAATCTTGATGAATGTTAGGGTAGAGATATGATTAACATCGCATGTAATCAGATAAAGAACTTGAACTTAAACCTTCTTTGATTGTAATTCACATAGAGATATAGTGAGTTAGTTAATTAAGGTGTTTACCTTAATTCTATCTAAATTGTGGATTTGAGTTAATACGGTATTAGTGCATCGAGGTGTCTAGTTCTACTTGAGTGTTCTTGATTAATAAACTGGGATAGTGAATTAAAATGGAATAAGGTGTAATAATCAGAGTGATGCTTATAGTGAAGTTGTAAGCCTAATTCTCCAATACTTGTTTAAAAATTTTGTTTTTAGGGTTGTTGATTGTTTGGTAATTTTAGTATTTTTAGTTATAATCTTGAAATTGGTTAGTTTAATAAAATTTAGATTAATAGGAAATTGGTAATTGTGAGGGTTAATTTCTAGCTAATCTCTGTGGGAACGATACTTGACTTATCATTATATTACTTGTTGACCACATATACTTGCGTGTTGTGCGTATATAGATTTTACCCAACAAGTTTTTGGCGCCGTTGCCGGGGAACTAGTATAGATTTTAATAATTTTTTTTGCAATATAAGTTTAATTAGTTCAGTTTTACCTAAACATTTTTCTTTTTTTTGTTCTTTCTATTTCAGGTTCTTGAAGTCGGTTTATGCAAACTCGGTCCAAAAACCCAGACTTGCTTCCTTTGGAGGACGACATCGAAAAAAGGTTTCAAAGGCTAAATAAATGGATCAAAGACACGAGAGAAGACTTTGAGAATTCTTAAAAAGAAGAAGTAATGGCTGCCGAAGATTAGAAAACGTTGAGAGATTTTGCTACACCTAAGGTGACTGAGCTTCAGACGGGTATCACCAGGCCAGCGATTGCTGCAAATACGTTTGAAATCAAAGCCTGGAACGATTCAAATGATTCAGAACTTGGTACAATTTGGGGGACTTGCAAATGATGATCTGAATGAAAACTTGATCAACTTTTGGAGATATGTGACACTTTCAAGTATAATGGGGTGTCGGATGAAGCAGTCAGGCTTCGCTTGTTCCCATTCACTCTACGGGATAAGGCAAAGAGTTGGTTACACTCACTACTGCCGGGATCAATAACTACATGGGAAGACCTCGCTCAAAAATTCTTAGCAAAAGTTTTCCCACCATTAAAGACTGCAAAAATGAGGAACGAGATTACTATGTTTGAACAGCAGCACATGGAATCATTATATGAGGCATGGGAGAGATACAAGGAATTGCTTAGGAAATGCCCACATCACGGATTACTAAAATGGCTGTAGATGAACACATTCTACAACGGGTTAAATGGGAATCTCAGGACGAGTATCGATGCAACTTCGGGTGGAGCATTTATGGCTAAGAGATATGATGAAGCGTATGAGTTAGTTGAGACAATAGCGGCTAACAACTACCCGTGGCCTACTTCGAGGATGACGCAACCTAAGGTGGCTGGGATTTTAGAGGTAGATGGGGTGCCCGCGTTGGCAGCTCAGATTGCTGCCTTATCAAAGAAAATGGATACCATGATGGGTGCACAACCACATCAGGTGGCGTATGTGTGCAAGTTATGTGATGGAGAACATCCTACGGAGTAGTGCGCCATCAACCCAGCATCAGTTCAGTTTGTCTGCAGCTATAACAGGATACTGCCATAGAATATGTATCAAAATGCCTACAACCAAGGGAATAGAAACCATCCCAATTTGTCATGGAGCAACTATCAAAATCATCGGGCTCCATGACAATCTTATCCCCTAGGCTTTCTGTAACACCCCCTTCCCGAAAAGAAAAGGGAGGTCACGTGCAAATCACAACAAACCTCAAAATAAGTAAACAAAGCACTAATGACTTCAAATATGTAATAATGATATCCATCAATGAAGTACTAAATACAATTCTCCAACTAGAGTAAAAATAACCAAAACCAAAAATCGAAATAACCTAGATGGTTAAAGACAACTCTCTCATCACACTAGCCCTGAATCACCCCTGTAAACCTGCCGGAAGAAAAACACAGCATGAGCCAATTGCCAAGTACGGATACAGATATACAAAAGATATACAACTGATATACGAAAACAACTGAGACAAAATACTGAACAAAGCCTCAAGTGTAAATACGGACGAAAATATAATCTCCAAATATCTGAATGGAATATATCTGAATCAACAGAATTGAAGAAACCAATAGAAGAATAAAAAATTAATGAACTGAAGTAACTAACTCAATGAATTGAACTGAACAGAAACAAACAAAACTAATACAATAAAATAATAGGCTGAATCAAATGGCTGGGGTTATTTCATACCGATTGAGCTCAGAAATATATCATGCCACACAGGAAAGTCAAACTGTTAGGTTTGTAATATTCATAAACGCAATCAAATTGCAAAAATAAGCGAAAACGTGTAAAAATCAGAGTTTAAAAATTTTACAAACCATATACCCGGATCACCCTTTATGCACAATTATTAATTAAACAAAAAAGATGAATAAGAAACATACCCTTGAAGATCCGAGCTTCCTCAGGTACAAGTTCACCTCCAATCCTTTTCGCGTTCGACTTGAATCCACCGGGTTTGGTTCCTTCCTTTGATCAACGTTAGCCACCCAAGTGTTTGGCCTCTAGAGGTGATCCACCAAGGAAGAAGAAGGATTCAAGAAGATGGGTGGTTGGCTAAACCCTAGTTTTTTCTATCTCTATAGAAAAGGAGCGTACTCTCCAACAATTGGAATTATAACGTATATCTTGATATCTGATATAAGACTCCTCTTATAAAGATATCAGGTAACCTTATTTAATAAAATAAGGTATTATTTAATTAAACTCTTTTAATTAAATGGGCTCCCTAATCTTATTAGGGATAATTAAATTAAATATACATAACATATTATTACGATTATGTCATTAACTTCTTAAATAATTATTCTTCCTTTTATGGTGTGACCCTTTAGGTTCTCCATATTAAAAGGTTGTGAATAAATCAATTAGAACAATTCTAATCTTATTTAAATAAATAAATTAAACAATTAATTTATTTAAATAAATAATATTTATTCTACAATAGGATAAGCCCCCTAGCGATCAGCGACTTTCCGGATAATATAGATTTCAACATTAATCATAAAAGAACCTTTGAGTAAATAGTTACCGTACAATTCAATCCTTCCACCATACAATGTCCCAATTAAATATAAGACATGGAATTCTTTGTCAAGTCTTATTTTATTTAATTATATGTATTTCGATCCTTAAATGCACAACTCAAATAATGCAAATTAGAAACTCCTTTCTAATTTTATTACGCCTTTTTGCCAAGGACTCTTTGGGTTGTCATTTATCGAATCACATAGGACATTCTCTTCTTTTAATAGAAGTGGTAGATTCTTTATTGATCATACATTATCTCCATGTACAACTTATTATACCCAAGCATACCCTTTGATATACCCTAAGGGTCTTAAGGAATAAGTCAAAGTATAACTCATCATACACAAGATACTATGATGATCTCAAGTCCAAGGATCACTTCAGACTACTATCACTCTGAGGAATTCCTATTGTGAGCAAGTAAAACTCCATTAGGTATTCCTTAACGAGCCACGTTCAAATTGAACTTATTCTTTAATAAGCACCTACATACTTGCTTTAGTGTCTCCACACAAATGATCATGAGATCAATCATTCTCATCCAATGAGCAAGCAACGTATGTACCAATCTATCCGGATTCACTAATCCCCAATTTAGTAATCCAATGATTGGGAACTATTTTAGTTTTAAGCTTTCTAAGAATTTAGATCTCATTAGAATGATCATCATCATTATTCTAAAAGCAATTCTTAAAACTATGGGTTTATCACATATTATAAAACGAAGATCATGTAGATAATTAAAAGCCTTTAATAAATTAATACTTTTTATTAATAAATGAATAAGATTGTTACAAAGTATATGCTTTATCATCAAACATGATTGGCTTGTGTGCATACTACTTTCAATCTCCCACTTGCACTAAAGCCAATCGTCATGGTATCTCATACTCTTCTTCTCTAAGTGACGATTATCCTGCTATTGGATAAGCTTTAGTTAATGGATATGTAATGTTGTTCATGAGAGTCCACTTTCTCTATAGTGATTTCCCATCTTTCAATGATTCAAATAATCAAATGAAAGTGCCACAACACATGTTTAGATCCAAGATGAGACTTAGGAACTATTCCTAGTTCTGTAATGAACTTTTAATCCAAACAATCAACTTGCAACTTCATTTATAGCTATATACTTTGTCTTTATCACTAAACCAAAGAACTCTTTGTTGTTTGGAACCTTTCAATTCACGCGCACCTTTATTCAAGATAACGCTTTACCTTAAAGTGGATTTTTTTTTTATCGTATCTTGGTGTGCATCGATAAAACTTGAGTCCATTAAGCCCTCTAGTTTTAATTTAGACCCATCATGAATATGATCACATCCTTAGTCTTGGGTTAAGCACTTTAAGATGTTTTCAACGACTCATAGTGAACTTCTCCATAATATGGTGATCAACATCGGTCTCGTATATTTCATTGCATACATGATTGTCACTCATGCGATCTCTCTTCTTTTAATAGTTTGTGGGGACTATTAAGAGAGATACACTCCATGGCTCATCAACATGAAACATATCTTGGAGCTTGCCATGCTAAACGACTTTAGCATCAAATGAATATACGTTCCTTAGGTTAAGTCAAGCATCCTCTTAAATCTATCTATATAGATTTATATCCCCAATTAAGATACTCTTTCAAATCATTCATGGAGGAATGTTTAGACAACTTTATCTTTACTGATTGTAGCATTAGTATGTCATTCCTTATCCGTAGTATATCAACATATAGTATTAGGAATGTCACGGCGCTCCCACTGTCCCTTTTGTACACACTAGAACTCTTACCTCATCGTATGTAACTGGATCATCATCTTCTATGATGTGTACCTCATCATCATCATCTATGATGAATCCATACCTCCTAGGTATCTTGATGTACTATTCGTTTCTGATTAGGTTTGTGGTACAATAGGTCTATCTATAGGTTCCTCTTATTTGACTTATAGTGTTTTATGGTTCTTGAACTCTTCAAGATCTATTATCCTCCCACTAGCCCCTTTTAATGATAAACACCTTTATCTTAGAAGGTAGCGTGTTTCGTAACAAACACCTTTTGCTAAGTAGAATTATAGAACATATACCCTAAACTTACTTTAGGATGTCCCACAAATCAGACATGTCAAATCTTGTCCCAAGCTTATCCTTTGAAACCTTTTCACATAAGTTGGACAACCCTTTATCTTAACATACTTAAGATTAGGAATCCTCCCGTCCATAACTTTTATGGAGTCTTGAAATTTGGATTTTGAGGTTACCTTTTCGTAGTAGATATGCAGACCATTTCTAGGACATTATCCCGGAAGGATATTGGAATGTCGATAAAATCATTATGGATCGCACCATGTCCAACAAGGTACAATTTTCATTCGGATACATCAATCAATTATTGCGTATCGGGATGTGTCCATTATGAGAAAACCATTTGAGATGATCTAGAAACTTATTGCACAAGTATTTATTCCTTGATCTAATCAAAGAATCTTAATACATTGCCAATTTGTTTCACTACGAATTCTTTGAACCTTTCAAATAATTTACACTTGTATTTTAGCAAATACACACATTCAACTCTTTGAATGATCATCTCCTTTTCTTATACTAATTTGTTCAATATGCAAAATTATTTTCATGTAAAGTCAGTATACAAAATTTATTAAGTAATATTCGATTCTATACAAAACATTATTATTATAAATAGAACAACAATTGTTCTTAATTATAATACCAAAGATTTCATTGTCCAACAATAAAATGGAAATAATATTTTAACAAGAATGGAATACAATAACAACTTATTGACTTAATAGATTTGCCGTTAGTAGGAATTGCTAAACTATAAGTTTCTATGGCTAATATGGAAACCTTTGCTACATTTCCTTTACATAGGATTACTTATATTTGTTTAGCTTTCCACTTCTGCTTGGTCCCTTCATAAATCTATATTTATGATAACCAAAGTCGGTATCCAATACCCAAGTAGAACCTTGACTTAAAGAAAAATTTATTTAAATCATGAACAAAATTATATTTGTAACCGAAACTTCACTAAGCTTCTTTGGTTAGCCTCTGCAAGATGTTTCTCGCAGTTTCTTTTCCAGTGTCCTGACTTATTGTAGTGGAAGCAAACTCCTTTGCTATCCGTACCAGTTTTGTTCTTATTATCCTTTGTTTATGCCTTTCTATTTACCTTCTTTGAATCGTTCTTCTTTTCAGAAGATCCTTTGGCCCCTATCAGTAAGACATGGTCTTTCTTGGTTGGAAAGTGACTCTCAACATTTTTCAACAAGTTAAGCAAATCAGCGAGGCTGATATCTAACTCGTTTATATGAAAAATTCACAACAATTGTGAAAGGAGTCCGGGAGTGAGTGCAAGATCAAATCTTGGCTCAACTCTCCATCCATGACAAAACCAGTTGTCCTAATTTGTGACGCCCCCAAAATTAGGTATACGTCACCCATCTTGGGTCGCCACTTACATGGTACATAAATTCAAATACAACTTACTAATATAAAGCATGTATAATACGACATAAAGCGTGAGTTTGAATACAAATATTGTCTACTAGATATTATACAAACTCAAAAGGAGTCCTCATTACAACTATTATCACACTATTTCACGAGAATAGTGAGGACTACTAATGCTATCCTCTCGGACCATTACTTACGTTCCCCGACTCGTCCCATATGTTCTCATTTCACGAAGAAGAGGTGAAAGAAAAAAGGGTGAGCTCAACTAGCCCAAGAAGAAATATTATGACTAAGATAATGCGAATAAATTATCATTAGCCTTCAACAGTGTTAAAGCGATAAAATACAATAGACAAAACCGGTTTAGCTGCGGTGGAATAAGCAATCCATTAAAAAAGTCAAGTAGAGAATAAAGTCTACTATCTTTTAGGTTTTAAAAGGTTTTCATCAATTTTTATCATTTGAGACTCGACAATAAATAAACCACCACATCTAATCATCCACGTACCACGGTCGAGGATTTTCATCAAATTATCAATGGTCATGATTATCTTAGAATCACCCTGGTCATAATCATACAAAAACTATCCATCGCGCATTCACTGAGCCATTCGAGGACTTTTGTCACATCATTTATATCAAGTCGTGATTATCTAAGAATGATCCACGGTCATAGTAATCATACTAAGTTCATCTATGCTGCGTAAGCGAAAGATAACATAATATAACATGAGGATGATGACAATGACATAGTAATTCAATAAAACAAGTTCAAGAATTATTTAATCCATGAATTATTAACGTCCAAATTGTCAACATGATCTTTGTTTCGTAGAGTAAAATTCAAGAATGATCGGAAGAATATTTCCATGAAAGATCTTTGGATGAAACGCAAATATCGAGGATATTCTACTAATTTCATGGAGTATAGAAGTCAAAGTTTTAACCAACCTGGGTATAATAAAGAATGGAATAACAAAAGAAATCACCGTGCATGCGGCGCCGCGTATGGCGGAGTTATTCAACAGAATAATAATAACGGAACGAGGTCGGTGAAATTCACACAAGCGAGGATGTTCCAACAGAATAATAAAGATGGAACCGGATCCGGTGTAAAAACACAGATAGGATATTCCAACGAGAATGATAAAAAGCGGAACCGGTAGGTGTAAAACAACTGAGACAGGATGTTCCAATGAGAATAATAAAAAGCGGAACCGGTCCGGTGTAAAACACATGAGCAGGATGTTCCAACGAGAATAATAGAAGAATGTCACCAAGTATAGGGTAAAGCGGCGTATACTGAGTTATTCCAACGAGAATAATAAGCAATGGAATAACATAAGGATTTCACCAAGTATAGGGTATGCCAGCGTATCGGAGTTATGTATAGGGTATGCCACTTTTACGAGTTATTCCAAGAATAATAGTGAATGGAATAATGAAATTCTCTTTGAAGAAGAAAGAATAACACCCCTTACTAGTAAAAGAACCTGAATATAGAAGTAGTGAAGTAGCGAGAATACTCTTCTTCTTTCTATAATTTTCTCTCTATAGCTTCTCTCTATAATTTTCTCTCTACAGAGTTTCAATGAATTCGTAAGAAAATAATGAAGGAATGAGCTTATTTATAGAAAAATGGAATGCATAGTAACTAATCCATGAAGCGGTCAGATTGATTTACTTTAATCGACGGTCCATATTTAAAGAAAAATCTTTTAAATAAAATATAATATATTCTATTTATATAAAAACATTTTACTATGCAAACCTTTATGCAATACTATGCAAAACACTATGCAAAACACTATGCAACACTATGCATAATAAAATATAATATATTCTATTTATAGAATAACTTTAATAAAGTATTCTATTTTATATAAAAAGATGTTTACGTTTTATTACGTTAATAATCTGAATAAAACAAAAGCGTCATTATCATTATAATAATTCATATTATTAATCGACAATAATGGAATCAAAGTGAGTGACTTCTCACATAAGCATCGATAATCAATCTGGTGTGCTACTATGCAACCCACACGTATTCTTTGTACTTTTACTACCGAGTAGTTCAACAAAGTAACCACGGTAAAACTTCCGTAGTTATTTCAATAAAATATTTTTGTCGTTTTTCTCAATCAAAATAATAATTACATTATTGGGTCCACCAATGATTGAGTAGTTATGCGAATATTCCCTGCTAAACCGAATATTCCCAGACCAATCGAATATAATATAACCACTTGCATACTTTGCAAAATTTATAAATACTACCCACAACTATAATATTATCTCAAATTCACACCATAATATTAAAAATTATTTTGACAAAATTTAAATCTTTATTGATAAAATCACGGGGTCTCCTGATCTCCTCTCCTTATGGAATTTCAGCCCTCGAAATTAGGGTGCGATACTGATATGATAAAGAGGTGAGGATACCTTGAATACCTTTATCGTTGAAAACATTAAATTCATTTTTGCAATCCTACGAAGATATTCATTAACAATTCATCTTTGCACTACTGTGCTAAAAGATATACAATTTGTAAAACCAATAATATCTGAGACTCGACTTAATAGTATCACAACCATGAATTATCCATGCACCTTTCTTGGCTAAGGATATTCGTGTTTTCAATTCTGATCATGATTATACCGAATAATCCGTGGTCATAATCATACCAAGTTTATCAATGCACTACTGACCGAAGATGACTTTTACCACATCAATGAATTAATATTTCATTCTTTGAGACTCATTTCAATAATTAATCCATATCATCGAATCATCCCCGCACTACGGGCCGAGGATATTCATTAGTATCACGACCACAAATTATCCATGCACTACTACCAAAGATAATCGTGTATTCATTAGTATCACGACCACAAATTATCCATGCACTACGGCTAAAGATAATTGTGTTTTCAATTCTGATTATGATTATATCCGAATGATCCTGGTCATAATCATACCAAGTCCATCTATGCACGTAAGCCACGAGATGACTTTGAACACATCCATGAATTAATATTTCATTCTTTGAGACTCATTTCGATAATTAATCCACATCGTCGAATCATCCACGCACTCTGTGCTAAGTATATTCATTAGTATCACGACCACAAATTATCCATGCACTACTACCGAAGATAATTGTGTTTTCAAATTCTGATTATGATTATACCGAATGATCCTGGTCATAATCATACCAAGTCCATCTATCTACGTACGTAAGCCACGGATGACTTTGAACACATCCATGAATTAATATTTCATTCTTTGAGACTCATTTCAATAATTAATCCACATCGTCGAATCATCCACGCACTACTGAATTAAGGATATTCATTAGTATCACGACCACAAATTATCCATGCACTACGACCAAAGATAATTGTGTTTTCAATTACTGTTATGATTATACCGAACAATCCTGGTCATAATCATACCAAGTCCATCTATGCTCTACAGCCATGAGATGACTTAAAAAAAAAATATAAACATGAGGATAATGATATAAAGAATCAATCAAATAAGATAAAGGATAAATATTAAACATTTATAATATAATTTATCCGAGATTCAAGAATATCCCCATGTTATCAATCACTTAATAATCTAATAATCTAATATCATTAATATTATATCAATATTTTAATCACTTCTTAAATTTATAAACAATTTACCTCAATTGTTTACGCTTTACCATATAATGCATTTAATCATTCAAAATGCCACACTCATAAGATATCATCACCAATTATCAAATCCTCTCAAAAAAAATATGCATATACTCTATATAGGATTCTTTAGCCATAAAATTCTATTTTCAACTTTGTTACTTCACATAACATATTTAACTCATATGTTCATAACTATTTTCATAAAAATACCAAATCAGTCCCAAAAATATTTCTTTTCTGGGATTTAGCATAATATAGTCCCATAATGAAAATATATTTTTCGAATTTTTAAAATTCATTTACTATTTTTCAAAAATCAATTTCTAATTAATTCCTTAAGAAATTAGCTACCTCAAGTTTAACTCCAAAATTCCCAAATCTTGGCAGGACCTTACACATGTTAACGTGAGCTTCTAGTTTAAATTTCATGGTCATCGGAGTTATAGAACTCCGGTTATAGCGTTTTTAAATCGGAAAAACCTAAATATTGAAATAGTCATAACTTGCTCATTTTAAGTCAGAATGAGCTCATTTTTGGACAGGAGATACTTTATACCATATACCTTCATGTCCCAAAAGGCCAGAATTTTTCTCATAATTTAAGTGGCCGAAACAGTCCCTTAAAGTTTCTGGGCAGTAGCATTTTCGAAATTTACAGCTTTGGCCTCCTTTGCTAAAATCAGTCCACACAAAAATCTACAACACCTTTTCCAGTAATTCCACTTGGATTAGTTAGGTAACTCATAGATCTAACTCTAGGACTTGACCACATTCAAAAATTCAAAATATAATAAGAGATATAGTCAATTGAATTTCATGTTACGTTTTTCACCAAAATCTGATTTTCAACTCTTTGTGATTTCTAAGAAACTTTCATGTTTTCACATACTAACCAACATAACTCATCATAAAACTTACTAATACCACGAATACCCATGATTTTCATTAGTCCAATGCTTTTATTATGACTTTCATCATAAACCACGTAAACTGATCCTTTTAGTTGAAGAAATATTTGAGGGTTTAAGAAATGGGTTTTGTACTGGGGTCAATACAAAATTCGATTTCACGCTCTAGGGTAGGCTAAGAAGTCTTCAAGAATACGCCAAGAAATTTATTAATGATAGAAATATCATTCAAAACTGTTACTCTCGTCCAAGACTTGGATAGTACGTCACATTAATACCAACTGTGACTTCTATCCTTAACACAGATAGCACCTCACAATGATACCTATCAACTTGCCATCTTGATCCACGGCGTCGCCTCTGAGAAAGTCCGGCCGGTGCATTCCACACAAGGAAGTCAACAACGAAAGGTTCGGGGCTCTTTACTTATGGCTTGATATGATGATAATTGACTTTACTTTAGTTTGGTTATGAATATAAAAGCTAACAACCTCTACGAAAAAGAATGATGAGTAGTTAATCAATTGATTCTAAAATACCATCAAAGGCAAATATTTTCAAAGAGATAATATCGACAGGTAACGTGAAAGTGTTTATTTGAAACAACAAGATTAATAAACAGTGGAGGTAACGAAGGTTTCTCCCAACGAAGTTTCAACCAATAAGTTAAAGTCTAACTTCTCTGGAGTCAAATTTAAATGTTGAACGCAAGCAAGCGAGATAAAAGAATGGGTAGAACCGGTATCTTATAAGGTATAGACTTCGCAAGAATTTATAATTAACTAACCCGTGCTAACTTCGTTCGAGTCACTTGCTTTTTAAGAAGTCATGAAAAACGCTCTTCATGAAACCACCGACTTTGTTTTATCCGTATCCGCCTTTGGTGCCACCGTCCCAGCTGGACTTGACTTTGGTGCACGAAAAAATCGAGCTAAATGACCTTCTCTTCTTGAAATTTCCACTTCTATTATCTTGGCCATGATTACCACCGAAGTGGTTACCATTCTTGGCATGATAATTTCTCCCACGATGGTCATCATTGTTCCGATGGTCGTTACTGCCGGTATGATTATTATCGTGTTGTTGGTCGTTACCTTTTGGTTGAGTGACTCATTATCGCACTCAACAACCGAGCCCCTATTCACAACATCTAAATACAAAAACATTGTCACAAAATAAGGGTTAATTAATATGCAACATATTATCACTATACTCGTGACCAATCAAATACCAAATAAACTTAGGTAGGTCATACTAGCGAAGGAATTCCCGATCTCTCCCCTCCTAGTACTATTCTCACATCTTAGCCGGGGATCATATCCTAAGCTCGATACCTGTTGTGGCGCCCAAAAAATTAGGTATCGTCACCCATCTTGGGTCGCCACTTACATGGTACATAAATTCAAATACAACTTACTAATATAAGCGTAGGTGTAACAATCTACGACATAAAGCGTGAGTTTGAATACAAATATTGTCTACTAGATATTATACAAACTCAAAAGGAGTCCTCATTACAACTATTATCACACTATTTCACGAGAATAGTGAGGACTACTAATGCTATCCTCTCGGACCATTACTTACGTTCCCAGACTTCGTCCCGGCTATGTTCTCATTTCACAAGAGAAAAAGTGAAAGAAAAAGGGTGAGCTCAACTAGCCCGAAGAAGAAATATTATGACTAAGATAATGCGAGAATAAATTATCATTAGCCTTCAATGATGTTAAAGCGATAAAATACAATAGACAACCGGTTTAAGCTGCGGTGGAATAAGCAATCCATTAAAAGAGTCAAGTAGAGAATAAAGTCTACTATCTTTTAGGTTTTAAAAGGTTTTCATCAATTTTATCATTTGAAACTCGACAATAAATAAACCACCACATTTAATCATCCCTGTACCACGGTCAAGGATTTTCATCAAATTATCAATGGTCATGACTATACCGAATCACCACTGGTCATAATCATACCAAAAACTATCCATCACTGCATTACGTGCCATCGAGGACTTTTGTCACATCATTTATATCAAGTCGTGATTATACCGAATGATCCCTGGTCATAATCATACTAAGTTCATCTATGCACGTAAGCCAAAGATAACATAATATAACATGAGGATGATGACAATGACATAGTAATTCAATAAAACAAGTTCAAGAATTATTTAATCCATGAATTATTAACGTCCAAATTGTCAACATGATCTTTGTTTACGTAGAGTAAAATTCAAGAATGATCGGAAGAATATTTCCATGAAAAGATTTGGATGAAACGCAAATATCAAAGATATTCTACTAATTTCATGGAGTATAGAAGTCAAAGTTTTAACCAATTTGGGTATAATAAAGAATGGAATAACAAAAGAAATCACCATGCATGCGGCGCCGCATAGGCGAGTTATTCCAATGAGAATAATAATAACGGAACCGGTCGGTGAAATTCACACTGCAAGCAGGATGTTCCAACAGAATAATAAAGATGGGAACGGATCCGTGTAAAACACGAGATAGGATATTCCAACGAGAATGATAAAAAGCGGAACCCGGTCGGGTGTAAAACACATGAGCAGGATGTTCCAACAAAATAATAAAAAGCGGAACCGGTAAAGGTGTAAAACACATGACGAGGATGTTTCAATGAGAATAATAGAAGAATGTCACCAAGTATAGGGTAAACCCAGCGTATACGAGTTATTCTAATGAATAATAAGCAATGGAATAACATAAGGATTTCACCAAGTATAGGGTATCACAGCGATATCACGAGTTATGTATAGGGTATGCCACTTTTACAAAAGTTATTCAACGAATAATAGTGAATGGAATAATGAAATTCTCTTCAAGAAGAAAGAATAACACCCCTTACTAGTAAAAAGAATGAATATAGAAGTAGTGAAGTAGCGAGAACTCTTCTTCTTTCTATAATTTTCTCTCTATAGCTTCTCTCTATAATTTCTCTCTCTAGAGTTTCAATGAATTAGTAAGAAAATAATGAAGGAATGAGCTTCTATTTATAGGAAAATGGAATGCATAAGTAACTAATCCATGAGCGGTCAGATTGATTTACTTTAATCGGACGGTCCATATTTAAAGAAAAATCTTTTAAATAAAATATAATATATTCTATTTATATAAAAACATTTTACTATGCAAACACTATGCAATACTATGCAAAACACTATGCAAAACACTATGCAACACTATGCGTAATAAAATATAATATATTCTATTTATAGAATAACTTTAATAAAGTATTCTATTTTATATAAAAGATGTTTACATTTTATTACGTTAATAATCTGAATAAAACAAAAGCGTCATTATCATTATAATAATTCATATTATTAATAAATGATAATGGAATCAAGTGGTGACTTCTCACATAAGCATCGATAATCAATACCAGGTGTGCTACTATGCAACCACACGTATTCATCGTACTTTTACTACCGAGTAGTTCAACGGTAACTACGGTAAAACTTCCGCCGTTATTTCAATAAAATATTTTTGTCGTTTTCAATCCAATAATTACATTGTAATATTAGGTCCACCAATGATTGAGTAGTTATACGAATATTCCCGCTAAACCGAATATTCTGGACCAATCGAATATAATATAACCACTTGCATACTTTGCAAAATTTATAAATACTACCCACAACTATAATATTATCTCAAATTCACACCATAATATTAAAAATTATTTTGACAAAATTTAAATCTTTATTGATAAAATCTGGGGTCTCACATAATTGATCAATCAAATTGATTATGTTAAGAACTTTTTGTCTGTACTATAGTGCCATTGGTCATTCTAGATCGGAAGAGCTCCTTAGATATCGATATCTATCGACCCTACTTTCCTCACCATCAACTACTTGATGTGCAAGAATATAGTAGAAGCATCCATAGTTTCATCTTGTATCAAGCTGAAGCTCGTTACTCATAGATCTTGAGCATGATGCATTGAGCTAACTGTGCATCATCTTGCCACTTTCTAAATGTAGCAATTTCTTCCTCAGAGGCATTGTCTGCAACCATTGCAGGGATAGACGTATTAAGGACATAAGATTACTTTTCAGCCATGAAAACTATTCTCAAATTCCTTAACCAATCCGTTTAATTCGGTCTGGTTAATTTAGCATCTAATATGCTTCGCAGTGATAGTAATTTTAGATATTGTAAAATTCTGTAAATGAATTTGTAATTAACAACATTTTAACATATATTCTTTTATTAATTACCAAAATAAATTAGGTCTTGTTTTAAATTGGTATCTCCCACTATTTTCTTCAAACTATATTACCCTCACTTATATAGTTCGGCAAAATCTAATTAAAGATTTGCTAGTGAGAATAAGGATCCCATTTCAAATGTATATAGACTTGTGGTGACACAACAAACTATATATAAATAAATAGGTAGACAACTTTTGTCAATTACATCAACTATGCAACTCCTTTTCTTTTGCCTCTTAGATTATTTTGATCAAGTGGTGGCACATCCGAATCAAAATTATCCAAGTTAAGTCCGACCTAGCACTCCATATATTCAAAAAAGAAAAATATCATCCTTGTGGTGACACAACAAAACAATATTGTTCAATTTTCTTTATAAGCATTAAATGTGATAAATTAACATCTTAAATACTTAATACTTGCCTTGTGGTGACACAACAAACTCATATTAAATATTTAATACTCTATTAGTTTTTATCATGCTAGAAAGGCTGACGTTCGATATTCCAAATATCTTTGAACGCTTAGGACTTAATATAAAAAAAATTTGAGGATTTATTATTAAATGTCTCATCTTGTTTAAGCGTAGCATGCACATATATATATAAAATACGCGTTATATTAGTTAACATGCGAAGCATGTTTGCATAATATATAATATATATAGTATAAGCATGCATATAGAATACTATATTCTACCCGGATTAATTATGGACTTTTATTCTAGTTTGGTTCACTAGAGCCACCAAGTGAACCAAAAGGTCGAACCCTAGGGGTGCAAGAAATAATATTTAAATATAACTATTACATTTAAACTCGGGCTCCATTACAAACGGGTCTTCTAGCGCTCCTTGTTCCTTGATCTCCAATTCTTCAAAATTAATTCTAACTATTCCTATTACAAAACTATTTAAAATAAATAGAAACCTTGATCGTGATCGAGGGAAGTACATAGGAGGAGATAGAATTTACATTAAAAAAAAATTAGAGAAGGCGAGTCTGTGAGACCCATTTAATAAAACCCATACATTCATGCATCCAACTAAAATAAAATCCAATCACATTGGTCGATAGTCCATAATCAATCCCATTTATTATCATACACATCATCATCATATGCATCGATAAATAACATTCATCTTATGAATAATAAACATTTAATATATATATTGATATCATTTAATGGGCAAATTTAGTTAGTATAAAATCTAATTTTGAATTAAAATAAACTCCTTTATTTCAATCCAAATTTAAATCAAAATAAAACTATTTTATTTTAATTTATCCAATTTTGAATAAAATAAACTATTTTATTTTAATCAAAATCTTTAATCAAAATAAACTCCTTTATTTTAATTAATTATGGAATCAATTCCATAAAAAAAATAAAACTCTTTTATTAAAAGAAACACGAATTCTCTTTCCTATTCACAAATAAACTCCTTTATTTTGAATAATATGAAATCTTATTCCATATCTAAATAAACTCCTTTATTTAAGGAAAATAGGATTCTCTTTCCAATTCACAAATAAACTCTTTTATTTTGAATAATATGAAATCTTATTTCATATCTAAATAAACTCCTTTATTTAAGGAAAGATCAATTTCAACTCCAATTAGTTATCATGGAATCCAATTCCAACTCTAATTAGTTAGCATGAAAATCAAATTTTAAAATTAAAATAAACCTTTTATTTTAATATTAAAATAAACTTTTATTTTAAAATTAAAATAAATATTTTATTTTAATTATAAAATAATTAAGAATAATATATTATATATATATATATATATATATAATATATAATATATTAAAACATAATATAATATATATATATATATATATATATATATATGTTAATTTATTATATATATAACCATTATATATATAACTAAAAACATGTAGCATACTTGATTCCCTTGAAAGTGATTCAAGTCAATCACGTGAATCTTCTTCATTCATCTTGAATATATCATATAAATGATATAAAATACATGATATCGATGAATCCGAATTCAGCGAAGTCAAAAAAAAAAATGTCATTGAATTTTTTATTTATTTAAATTTTATACAATAAAATTATGCCCAATTAAATTATTCTAAACACATATCAATATACATATTAAATTAAAACAATTAACAATTCGCATAAAGGTTTGGCTCTGATACCACTGTTAGGTTTGTAATATTCATGAACGCAATCAAATTGCAAAAATAAGCGGAAACGTGTAAAAATCGAGTTTAAAAATTTTACAAACCATATACGGATCACCCTTTATGCACAATTATTAATTAAGCGAAAAAGATGAATAAAAACATACCCTGAAGATCGAGAGCTTCCTCAAGTACAAGTTCACCTCAATCCTTTTAAGCGTTCGACTTGAATCCACGGGTTTGGTTCCTTCCTTTGATCAACGTTAGCCACCCAAGTGTTTGGCCTCAGAGGTGATCCACCAGGAAGAAGAAGGATTCAAGAAGATGGGTGGTTGGCTAAACCCTAGTTTTTTCTATCTCTACATAGAAAAGGCGTCTCTCCAACAATTGGAATTATAACGTATATCTTGATATCCGATATAAGACTCCTCTTATAAAGATATCAGGTAACCTTATTTAATAAAATAAGGTATTATTTAATTAAACTCTTTTAATTAAATGGGCTCCACTAATCTTATTAGGGATAATTAATTAAACTCCTTTAACTAATTTTCCCTCCTAATCCTATTAGGAATAAATGAGAGTACTTATATTAAATTAATTTCTAAACTCTTTTAGAAATTAAAATAATAATAATTGTAATAATATTAATAAGACTCCTCTTATTAATTTATATTTAATATTTCTAAAATATTAAATAATAAATATTAAGCTATTTAATTTATTCTATCACCATAGATTAAATTAAATATACATCTTTATATTATTACGATTATGCCATTAACTTCTTAAATAATTTTTTTTCCTTTTATGGTGTGACCCTTTAGGTTCTCCATATTAAGCAGGTTGTGAATAAATCAATTAGAACAATTCTAATCTTATTTAAATAAATAAATTAAATAATTAATTTATTTAAATAAATAATATTTATTCTACAATAGGGATAAGCCTCCTAATGATCAACGACTTTTAGGATAATATAGATTTCAACATTAATCATAAAAGAACCTTTGAGTAAATAGTTCTGTACAATTCAATCCTTCCACCATACAATGTCCCAATTAAATATAAGACATGGAATTCACATCAAGTCTTATTTTATTTAATTATATGTATTTCGATCCTTAAATGCACAACTCTAAATAATGCAAATTAGAAACTCCTTTCTAATTTCATTCTACCTTCGCCAAGGACTCTTTGGGTTGTCATTTATCGAATCACATGGGACATTTCTCTTCTTTAATAAGTGGTAGATTCTTTATTGAACATACATTATCTCCATGTATACAACTTATTATACCCAAGCATACCCTTTGATATACCCTAAGAGTCTTAAGGAATAAGTCAAAGTATAACTCATCATACACAAGATACTATGATGATCTCAAGTCCAAGGATCACTTGTACTACTATCACTACTGAGAATTCTATTGATGAAGCAAGTAAAACTCCATTAGGTATTCCTTAGCGAGCCCACGTTCGAGTGAACTTATTCTCTAATAAGCACCTACATACTTGCTTTAGTGTCTCCACACAAATGATCATGAGATCAATCATCATCATCCAATGAAGCAAGACAACGTATATACCAATCTATCCAGGATTCACTAATCCCCAATTTAGTAATCCAATGATTGGGAACTATTTTAGTTTTAAGCTTTCTAAGAATTTAGATCTCATTAGAATGATCATCATCATTATTCTAAATGCATTGCTTAAAACTATGGGTTTATCACATATTATAAAACAACATCATGTAGATAATTAAAAACCTTTAATAAATTAATACTTTTTATTAATAAATGAATAAGATTGTTACAAAGTATATGCTTTATCATCAAACATGATTGGCTTGTGTGCATACTACTTTCAAAACTAATGTCACATATACAAATCAAATGATGCCGCACAGGCAATCAAAATAATGCCACACATGCAAATCAAATGATGCCACACATGCAAATCAACATAATGCCACACAGGCACTCACACATTAGACCGCGAATTCAAATGTATGCAAATTGGATAGGTGTGTTTGTCACAACATCACAAATCCGCAGAACAGAATACTAGGGTTAACCCATAGGCCTCCCACAACAAAACACCAAATGGCCCACTTCCTCCGGAGCCCAAACGGAGACGCCGTGGACTAATCACACTGCCACAGAAAGTGTCATGCCTCTCGTGCCAAGACGACATGTCTGTGGTACCTCCACTGGTGGTTATAGCTCAGGTATACCCTACGGTATATTCTAATAAAAATACTATGTCATAACACATACAACATAATACCAACAAAAGGGTTCTATATGTACATGTTGAACCAAATCAAATTATAGTCACAAGGTCTCAAAAAGAAGGTAGCAACATGTACTGCTCTACAACTATCAAAAATAAATACTAAACATGATATCCTAATTCAAAGAGTACAAATACGAGTCATGTGTATCAACTCCAAAATGAAAATAATATATTTATTTCACAGGAAACAATTATGTGAAATCATAACATAATTCAAAATAAGGAAACAAACGAACAAATCAAATTTAACAAGAGTATCGCTGAAAGAGTACGGAATCTGTACTTGATACTTGCAAACCATTTATAGCACACTCCACAAAATCTTACCCTCAAATGCCAACGATGTCAAATGTGACAACCCGAGAATTTTGAATATTTTTAAAATTTTTATTTATTGATTTATGGTTCAATATTAGAACCTAGACAGAAAATAAGTGTATGCGTTTGATATTTTTAAGATAGAATTTTGAGGATTTCAAAATTTTGTGAATGATTTAAGTGAATTATTCAAGATTATGGAATAAGCGTTTATGTTCTGTGTATATGTGTGTATGATGTGGTTAAGGTTGAGGTTGACGGATAAGCGATATCGTAACAAACCCTAATTATATATTAATAACGTCGGCGTTAGGTTAGAAAACCCTAGTGATTAATAAGAAATCCTAGAAACCGGTTCTAGAAACCCTAAATTCAGTTCCGGGAATCTGAAACCCTAATTCGGTGCATAAAATCCTAAATTGGAAACTTAATGGCGTAAGTGTAAATAATTATAAGATTAGTTAGGGTAAAACTTAATTAATTAGCAAACCCTAATTTTCAAATTTAGAAAAAAATTATTTTTCTATTAAAAACCCTAATTCGTGGGTTGTAAATCCTAATGACAATTTTGAACCTAATTGCTAAAGTAGCGATTTTAATTAGGAAATGCTAATCCTAATTAGTAATATTTAAATTATGATTAAGAAATTTTAATATAATTAGAAAATCCTAATTATAATTTAGAAATGTTAATTTTCTATTTTTAAAACCTAAATTAGAAATTTTAGAAAATTAAATTACAAACCCTAAGGGTTTCAAATCCTAAACCCTAAGTTTTTTCCAAACCCTAAGCCTTAACCCAAACCCTAAACCCTAAGGGTTTGGCCATTTACTAGAATGCCATAAAAATATAATGCAAAATGACTAAAATGCCCTTTTCTTAAAACTTAAGCAAAAGATATGGCAATCTTGATGACTCACTACTCTAATGTTAATCCCATGTGCCTTAAATAATCCAAGATCAGATTTGTGTGCCACCTATACCAACTAGATTCATTGAATCAAAGAAATAAAAAAAATAAAGTAAGTAAAAACCTTACTTTATTTCTCATTCATGTCCAACCCATTCTCTCTCTAGAATTTCGAGTGAGAGAGAGTGAGGATCTAGAGTGAGAGAGAGTGAGGAACTAAGCTAAGATCAGTTCACAGCCTTTCAATAACAAGATCAAAGATCAGATTCAAAGATCTAAGCCTAGAAGGTATAAACCCTAAATTCTATAAATCTTGTGTTTTGATGTTAAAAGTTGTAATTGGTTGGTTAAAGATATGTAATAAGGTGTCTTTTAGTGATCTGGGTTGTTAAATCCCAAATCCATAACATCAAAGTGCTCGAAATAGCAACTTTTTGAAATCTGGAAAAACTTGAAAATGATGGCCTGACAACCATATGTCGAGGCCTGTAAATCCTTCTCTGTTTTTGATATTTGTTGTTTTATGTTATACATATGTTCTTTGTCATGCGTACTATGATCTGAAACTCGAAACATGGTCAGATCATGTGTAGATTGAAAAATATGAGCGGTCAAAAGGCGTTGACCGACCACGAAAATGTGAATCTGGGTAACCCAGATTTCCCAGCAGTGTCTGACAAGATGTTCTAGCCTATTGATCTTGCTGTGGTTTAATGTTTTAGCTATGTTGTTGTTTTCACCTTGTAGCCTGACATGAGTACTACATACTCAAACCTTTAGATAGCCTAGATCTGTAACAGAATCATAGAAATTCCTGGTCAAACAAGCGTTGACCATCACACTGGATGAAGATTCTGGGCAACCCAGAAATCTTCAAAGGCAGTTCTTGCCATGCATTTTGACCAGCCTTAATCTGACATTTATGTTGTTGTTTAGATGTTCTGGTGGTATATAAATGGACCCTGACATCTCCTCTACATGTGCAAACCTTTATAACATAATTCTAAACTCCAGGTTGTAAGATATAAGGAGCTCAACCTAGCACCATCAACTGTTCTTCATTTTCTGGAAAACCCAGAAATGAAGAACAGTGTTGTCAGATAGTTTGAAGGTACATATCTTCTAATTGTGATGTTGTATTACCTATTTAGTTGTTGGAACATGTAACATTACATTAGTAATACGATCTATAAACATTAGTAAGCCCAGAACACCTACGGATCACTGATCTAGCATTGGTCAAACCACACCACCTCAGAAGCGACGATGAAGATCTGCAGGCGACTCAAGAAACGACCTCAAGAACACCTATATTGGCCAGATTACTGTCGCTATAGGGCCCTTTAGCGACAGTTTCTATTTATTTTATTTTTGGATTTTTCAGAAATTATTTAAAAATAGATAAAAATGGTTTTTAATTATTAAAAATACATAATAAATTTTGAAAAATTATTTTAATTCTTAAAAATAGTTTTTAATTATTTTAAGTATATTTCATTAATATTTAATATTTTTAGAATATAAATGGTATTTAATTTATTTAATTATAATATTAAATAAATGATTTTTTATACATGAAAAATAATATTATGTTATAATAAAATATTTTAAGTTATTTTAAGTGACTTTTAATATTTTATGATGAAATTAATTAATTAATCAATATTAATGATAATTAGTTTATTTATTAACTATATTAATTAAATTATGGAAAAATGGAATAAATGATTTAAAATCATATAAAAATGATTTAAGTGATATAAAAATATTTTAAGTTATAAAATATAACTTTTGATATTTTGCCATGAAAATATTAATATTTTAATATTAATAGCAATTATCGGATAATGGATTTAAGTATTTAAAAATTATATAAATGTGATTTTAAAGTATTAAAAGTACTTGGATATATTATAAATATATTATAATATTATGACATGTATTTCATTAATATTTGATAATAAATAAATATTAATGATAAAGAATTATGTGGTATTTAATTCGTATAAATATGTTTTTAATGATTGAAAAATCAAGATAAATAGTAATAATTATTTAAATATTATTACGAGCTTATGAAAATTATTTTGACTGTTAATAAATTATCTTAGTTAATTGTTAAGTGTTTAGGTAGAGTTTAATTGAACTTAAACTCGTGAATTGTCCGACTAGACCGTCGGGATGTTAGATTTGTGTCGGGTTCAACTCAGACTACAATAGTTTGACTTGATACCAAGTTCTATGTGTGTTATAGACTGATAAGATTATGTGTTATGTGTTTAGGTTATTATATGTCTATATATATAATAGTATTATATTGTGATGATATTATTCTAATGTTGAAGATCTATATTACTAATATTAGGTCTTCGGATAAAGCGTTATAAATTGCATTGCGGTAATCAACGGTTTAGGCAAGTTTATTTTTACTTAACTCTACTAAGAGTTGTTTCATTTGGATATGCTTATGGTTAATCATTGCTGATTGCCATGTATAATTGTACTCTGTACATATTGCATGTATAAGTCAGGTATGAAAGGCTGATCACCTTCATTACCCTTCGGTTCAGATATAATTGTTCATGTAAAATACTTGTTCAGTCAAAATTTTTTTCCTGCTAGTTCACAATTATATTGTTGAATTATAGCCAGCCAATTATTCAAATCATTTCAATCATGATATATCGTTATATTATTGAACTTAAACTTGCTGGGCAATTTTATGCTCACCCTTGATATATCATGATAAATATTGCAGATTAAGACGAACGCGTCAGATACATGAAAAAATTAAAGAAAGTTCCAGCTTTAGTTTATGTATGCGATTAGAAATGTAATAGTGTAGTTTGATAATAAAGTTATGTGTTAAATAGTTATGAATTGTGTATTAAGTTAAGGTTACTCGACTTTGGGGAATAGTGTGTAAAGTTATTGTATAAACAATTTATGTTTATATCTTCCGCAAATAGTAATAGTTGTATAGAATGATCGAACCGGATCCGAGGTGATTTGGGACTGGATTGGTAAATCACTGATTTGGTATCAAAGGCATGAGGTTATGAACCTTAGGTAAGAATACCGGACTAATAACCGCGATGATTAGGATAAGTACTAACTCAAATAGAGTTAGTCGATCGAAGTAAGATTCAAAGGCGAATCTCTATGAAGTTATAAGATCTGAGTTCCCTAACTCTGATAATAAAGTTGAACAGTAGTGGTGAATAGATAGAGTCTAAAGGACTAAAAGAACAGTGATAGGAGATCGTAAAACAAAACGATCAAGACATAGAAATGAATCGTAACATATACGATGAGATCACTCCGTGATCTGATAAGGTTATAGTATGGGATGAAAATCAATCTGATGATTGAAAAGTTTACAGCAAGATTGTTGGGTGTCAGTTGTACTATGAATTGGTATAGATTCAGGAAAGGATTATGAATACGGATTAAATGAAATTCGTATTTAAAAGGGGGTTAATGTTAGGTGGGGATTCAATTGAGGATTCATGTCGACAGTTGAGTTGTATGATTCCTTATATGGGCAGGGAATTGTACTTGGTGTAATAACTACTTAGTTCTGACAATGATAATCATTGAAATGTTTGTGTCGCGCTATTTGTTATATGCAGGTTAAGAGGGTGATTCCTTTCTCATGTGTATAACAGATAGATAGGTTATAGGTATAGAATATAAGGTTAAGTACGAGTTCTTAAAACTCATACTTATGTGACATTCTTGATTCATAGTTATATGAAATGTTTATGAACCTCTCAGCGAACGAACGCCAAAGGTCAGACTAGGAAAGTTCTTAAACTCATATGATTGTGGCAATTTATGGACTCATAAGTGTGATTTTACGAACTGGGTATAGTTGTGTGTTAATGAAGTATAGAGGATAATAGGAACAGATAGATTGTTAAGCAAATGATTATTAGTGGAGACATAAGTTTTTCAAAACTCCTAGCTATGCTAGACTTCGAAATTTTGACATCAAGCTAAATACGCACTATGTGCTTTTAAAAAATAATAATAATGTAGACTTGTAATCATTTTTGAAACGGTTTAAAGTATAGTCTATCAAAATTTATTTTATTTATCACTCATGTTTATTTATCAACATGTACTATGTGTAGAGATGATGATAAAATTTGATGGAGTTGTAAATACAGGAATAATTAGTGTGAATTTGATCTAAAATCGTTATTCCACTATTGTATGATGTGTTATGACATAAAGTCATACAATGGCGGCATCCTCAAGCAGATTGTTAATACAAAGATGCGGCATCATGACGTCATTCTCTAAAAATATTTTCAAAATTTTTAATTTGCCAACGGGGTTTGGCTACACTTTGATAATTCGATTGAATTGAATTATTGATATGAGTCTATGCAATTCGATTCAGCTAGACTAATGTTATGAAAACTCTAAAGTGTTCATTGAAAGAAATTTCTCGAACCAAATTGCTTTGGTACGAAATCCTATAATAAGACTGAGGTGAACTATGTTGTTTGGATAAATAATCCAATCAAGTAGCATAAATGTTCGCTATACATAATTAATACGTTATGCATGACGTAAAAGTACAATAGACTGATCACCTAAAGTACTAGCAACGGTAGTTTACCTTCTTTGTGATTGTAAACATACCAAGTAATGAATTGTTTTGCGGTATGATTAATACCGTTAAAATTATGTGTTCATGGTCTATATGACCTCTCAAGACAATTTGAAAACTTTTACACTTGTGAGTGGTGTATTGGGTAGCATGAGATAATGTGCGTGAAGGGTGTAAGCAGTATGGTGTAACGTGTAAGGTAAATTTCGGGGATGAAATTTTTAGAAGAAGGGGTGAATTTGACAACCCGAGAATTTTGAATATTTTTAAAATTTTTATTTATTGATTTAAGGTTCAATATTAGAACCTAGACAAAAAATAATTGTATGAGTTTGATATTTTTAAGATAGAATTTTGAGGATTTCAAAATTTCGTGAATGATTTAAGTGAATTATTCAAGATTAGGGAATAAGCGTTTATGTTCTGTGTATATGTGTGCATGATGTGGTTTAAGGGTCGAGGTTGACGGATAAGCGATATCTCAGTAACAAACCCTAATTATATATTAAAAACGTCGGCGTTAGGTTAGAAAAACCCTAGTGATTAATAAGAAATCCTAAACCTAGGTTCGAAACCCTAAATTGGTTAAATGAAACCCTAATTAGTGTATAAAATCCTAAATTGGAAACTTAATGGCGTAAGTGTAAATAATTATAAGATTAGTTAGGGTAAAGCTTAATTATTTAGCAAACCCTAATTTTCAAATTTAGAAAAAAATTATTTTTTTATTAGAAACCCTAATTCGTGGGTTGTAAATCCTAATGATAATTTTGACCCTAATTGCTAAATTAACGATTTTAATGAGGAAATGCTAATCCTAATCAGTAATATTTAAATTATGATTAAGAAATTTTAATATAATTAGAAAATCCTAATTATAATTTAGAAATGTTAATTTTCTATTTTTAAAACCTAAATTGGAAAATTTAGAAAATTAAATTGCAAACCCTAAGGGTTTCAAACCTTTAACCCTAAAGTTTTTCTAAACCCTAAACCCTAACCCAAACCCTAAACCCTAAGGGTTTGGCCATTTACTAGAATGCCATAAAAATGTAATGCAAAATGACTAAAATGCCCTTTTCTTAAAACTTAAGCAAAAGATATGGCAATCTTGATGACTCACTACTCTAATGTTTATCCCATGTGCCTTAAATAATCCAAGATCAGATTTGTGTGCCACCTATACCAACTAGATTCATTGAATCAAAGAAATAAAAAAAATAAAGTAAGTAAAAACCTTACTTTATTTCTCATTCATGTCCAACCCATTCTCTCTCTAGAATTTCAAAATCTAGAGTGAGAGAGAGTGAGGAACTAAGCTAAGATCAATTCATAGCCTTTCAATAACAAGATCAAAGATCAGATTCAAAGATCTAAGCCTAGAAGGTATAAACCCTAAATTTTATAAATCTTGTGTTTTGATGTTAGAAGTTGTAATTGGTTGGTTAAAGATATGTAATAAGGTGTCTTTTAGTGATCTGGGTTGTTAAATCCCAAATCCATAACATCAAAGTGCTCGAAATAGCAACTTTTTGAAATCTGGAAAAACTTGAAAATGATGGCCTGACAACCATATGTCGAGGCCTGTAAATCCTTCTCTGTTTTTGATATTTGTTGTTTTATGTTATACATATGTTCTTTGTCATGAGTACTATGATCTGAAACTCGAAACATAGCCGAATCATGTGTAGATCGAAAAATATGAGCAGTCAAAAGGCGTTGACCGACCACGAAAATGTGAATCTGGGTAACCCAGATTTCCCAGCAGTGTCTGACACGATGTTCTAGCCTATTGATCTTGTTGTGGTTTAATGTTTTAGCTATGTTGTTGTTTTCACCTTGTAGCCTGACATGAGTACTACATACTCAAACCTTTAGATAGCCTAGATCTGTAACAGAATCATAAAAATTCCTGGTCAAACAAGCGTTGACCATCACACCGGATGAAGATTCTCGGCAAACCAAAAATCTTCAAAGGCAGGTCTTGCCATGCACTTTGACCAGCCTTAATCTGACATTTATGTTATTGTTTAGATGTTCTGGTTGTATATAAATGGACCCTGACATCTCCTCTACATGTGCAAACCTTTATAACATAATTCTAAACTCCAGGTTGTAAGATATAACGAGCTCAACCTAGCACATCCAACTGTTCTTCATTTTCTGGAAAACCCAAAAATGAAGAACAATATTGTCAGTTAGTTTGTAGGCACAAATCTTCTAATTGTGATGTTGTATTACCTATTTAGTAGTTGGAACATGTAATATTACATTAGTAATACGATCTATAAACATTAGTAAGCCCAGAACACATACGGATCACTGATCTAGCATTGATCAAACCACCTACCCACAATAAGCGACGATGAAGAGATGGGCAAACTCAAAAACGACCTCAAGAACACCTATATAATGCATTGCGTAAGCTATATGGCCCTTTATGACAGTTTTATTTATTTTATTTTGGATTTTTGGAAATTATTTAAAATAGATAAAAATTGTTTTTAATTATTAAAATACATAATAAATTACGAAAAATTATTTTAAATTCGAAAAATAGTTTTAATTATTTTAAGTATATTTCATTAATATTTAATATTTTTGGAATATAAATGGTATTTAATTTAATTAATTATAATATTAAATAAATGATTTTAATACATGAAAAAATAATATTATGTTATAATAAAATATTTTAAGTTATTTTAGGTGACTTTTAATATTTTATGATGAAATTCATTAATTAATCAATATTAATGATAATTAGTTTATTTAATAACTATATTAATTAAATTATGGAAAAATGGAATAAATGATTTAAAAATCTTATGAAAATGATTTAAGTGATATAAAAATATTTTAAGTTATAAAATATAACTTTTGATATTTTGCCATGAAAATATTAATATTATTATATTAATAGCAATTATCGGATAATGGATTTAAGTATTTAAAATTATATAAATGTGATTTTAAAGTATTAAAAGTACTTGGATATATTATAAATATATTATAATATTATGACATGTATTTCATTAATATTTGATAATAAATAAATATTAATGATAAATGAATTATGTGGTATTTAATTCGTATAAATATGTTTTTAATGATTGAAAAATCAAGATAAATAGTAATAATTATTTAAAAATTATTACGAGCTTATGAAAATTATTTCAACTGTTAATAAATTATCTTAGTTAATTGTTAAGTGTTTATGCAGAGTTTAATTGAACTTAAACTCTTGAATTGTCCGACTAGGCGTCGGGATGTTAGATTTGTGTCGGGTTCAACTCAGGCTACAATAGTTTGACTTGATACCAAGTTCTATGTGTGTTATAGACTTATAGGATTATGTGTTATGTGTTTAGGTTATTCTATGTCTATATATATAATAGTATTATATTGTGATGATATTATTCTAATATTGGAGATCTATATTACTAATATTAGGTCTTCGGATAAAGTGTTATAAATTGCATTGCGGTAATCAACGGTTCAGGCAAGTTTATTTTTACTTAACTCTACTAAGAGTTGTTTCATTTGGATATGCTTATGGTTAATCATTACTAATTGCCATGTATAATTGTACTCTGTACATATTGCATGTATAATTCAGGTATGAAAGGCTGATCACCTTCATTACCCTTCAGTTCAGATATAATTGTTCATGTAAAATACTTGTTTAGTCAAAATTTTGTTCCTGCTAGTTCACAATTATATTGTTGAATTATAGCCAGCCAATTATTCAAATCATTTCAATCATGATATATAGTTATATTATTGAACTTAAACTTGCTGGGCAATTTTATTCTCACCCTTGCTATATCATGATAAACATTGCAGATTAAGACGAACGCGTCGGATACATGAAAAGATTAAAGAAAGTTCCATCTTTAGTTTATGTATGCGATTAGAAATGTAAGAGTGTAGTTTGATAATAAAGTTATGTGTTAGATAGTTATGAATTGTGTATTAAGTTACGGTTACTCAACCTTGGGGAATAGTGTGTAAAGTTATTGTATAAACAATTTATGTTTATATCTTCCGCAAATTGTAATAGTTGTATAGAATGATCGAACCGGATACGAGGTGATTTGGGACCTGGATTCGGGGCCGTCATATCAAATACGAAACATTATTCACAACCTAAACATATTCACCTCAAATTAAAAATAATCCAAACTAAAAATTCCAAAATAATTCATAATCTATTTAATATGCCTTCAATCATCGCTTTATATCAATTATTAATACTCCAAAATTTATATTCCAAATATAACTCTTTAAATTCTTTAAAATCAGATCTAATTACACAAATTAACATAAATAAATTAATAATGAGTATATTAAATTCATAATTAATAATTTCCCTTTTCCATGATTTGTTATTACTATTATTATTATTAATAATATTACTATTATAAAATAATATGAGCTTCATGTTCGTTATATACAAAGTACACCAAGATTCATACTAACTTCTGTTCCAAAAATAATATATATAATATAATATAGATTTATTCTTTATTAATTCGGTTGAACCTCCTGATGCTAAGTTTATTAACTCACTGATTAATAACTTTCTAACCACCATATTATAAAATATATGTAACAATAATTTGATGGAAGACTATATTATAATTAATTATCCCATTGAAATATGCACCAGAATGACCATAATTTCTTTTTTCGTTGAATTCATGGTTTGACGTGGGATGCCCAAGATATGCCTTATATATATATTTATATACTTAATAGGTAATATCACATGGCCTTCCTCTGAAGAATTAGCAGGAAAATGCAATCATGTTAATGCTTTTTGAATTCTAGCTACAAGATTTTGTTTTATACGGATATATGTGAACATGAATCTTAGTATGAATAATAACATTATTATATTTCGCTAACAATGCTATTATTCTTATAATTTTATAATTAAAATAAAAGTTTATTTTAATTTTGAAATAAAAAGTTTATTTTAATTTTAAAATAAAAAAAAAGTTATTTTAATTTTAAAATTAAATTTCATGCTAACTAATTAGAGTTGGAATTGGATTCCATGATAACTAATTGGAGTTGAAAATGGATTCCATATTTTATTAAATAAAGGAGTTTATTTAGATATGAAATAAGATTTCATATTATTCAAAATAAAAGAGTTTATTTGTGAATAGGAAAGAGAATCCTAATTTCCTTAAATAAAGGAGTTTATTTAGATATGAAATAAGATTTCATATTATTCAAAATAAAGGAGTTTATTTGTGAATAGGAAAGAAAATCCGTGCTTCCTTTAATAAAAGTTTTTTTTACATGGAATTGGATTCCATAATTAATTAAAATAAAGGAGTTTATTTTGATTAAAGATTTTGATTAAAATAAAATAGTTTATTTTATTCAAAATAGGATAAATTAAAATAAAATAATTTTATTTTGATTTAAATTTGGATTAAAATAAAGGAGTTTATTTTGATTCAAAATTAGATTTTATACTAACTAAATTTGCCCATTAAATGATATATATATATATATATATATTAAATGTTTATTATTCATGAGATGAATGTTATTTATTGATGCATATGATGATGTGTATGATAATAAATGGGATTGATTATGGACTATTGACCTATGTGATTGGATTTTATTTTAGTTGGATGCATGAATGTATGGGTTTTATTAAATGGGGTCTGCGTACCTTGTCTTCTCTAATTTTTTCTTAATGTAAATTCTAACTCCTCTTATGTACTTCCCTCGATGCACGATCAAGGTTTCTATTTATTTTAAATAGTTTTGTAATAGGAATAGTTAAAATTAATTTTGAAGAATTGGAGATCAAGGAGCAAGGAGCGCTTGAAGACCCGTTTGTAATGGAGCCCAAGTTTAAATGTAATAGTTATATTTAAATATTATTTCTTGCACCCCTAGGGTTTGACCTTTTGGTTCACTTGGTGGCTCTAGTGAACCAAACTAGAATAAAAGTCCATAATCAATCCGGGTAGAATATAGTATTCTATATGTGCATGCTTATACTATATATATTATATATTATGCAAACATGCTTCGCATGTTAATTAATATGATGCGTATTTTATATATATATGTGCATGCGCGCTAAACAAGATGAGACAAATTAATAACAAATCCCTCAATTTTTATATTAAGTCCTAAGCGTTCAAAGATATTTGGAATATCGAACGTCGCCTTCTAGCATGATAAAATTAATAGAGTATTAAATATTTAATATGAGTTTGTTGTGTCACCACAAGGCAAGTATTAAGTATTTAAGATGTTAATTTATCACATTTGATGCTTATAAAGAAAATTGAACAATATTGTTTTGTTGTGTCACCACAAGGATGATATTTTTCTTTTTTGAATATATGGAGTGCTAGGTCGGACTTAACTTGGATAATTTTGATTCGGATGTGCCACCACTTGATCAAAATAATCTAAGAGGCAAAAGAAAAGGAGTTGCATAGTTGATGTAATTGACAAAAAGTTGTCTACCTATTTATTTATATATAGTTTGTTGTGTCACCACAAGGCTATATACATTTGAAATGGGATCCTTATTCTCACTAGCAAATCTTTAATTAGATTTTGCGAGAACTATATAAGTGATGGTAATATAGTTTGAAGAAAATAGTGGGAGATACCAATTTAAAACAAGACCTAAATTATTTTGGTAATTAATAAAAGAATGTATGTTAAAATGTTGTTAATTACAAATTCATTTACAGTAATTTTACAATGTCTAAAATTACTATCACGCTGCGAAGAATATTAGATGCTAAATTAACGGCACAGAATTAAGCGGATTGGTTAAGGAATTTGAGAATAGTTCTCGCCATTTGAAAAGCTATCTTATGTCCATAATACGCCTATCCTCGCAATGGTTGCGAACAATGCCTCGAGCAAGAGATTTCTACTTTTAGAAAGTGGCAAGATGATGCATGATTAGCTCAATGCATCATGCTCGCATCCATGAGTAACGAGCTTGGCGTCCACAAGATGAAACTATAGATGCTCTTACTATATTCCTGCACATCAAGTAGTTGATGGTGAGGAAAGTAAGACTGATAGATATCAGATATCTAAGGAGCTCTTCCGATCTAGAATGGCCAATGGCACTATAGTATAGACAAAAACTTCTTAACATAATCAATTTGATTGATCAAATTAGGACAACTGGTTTTGTCATGGATGGAAAGTTGAGCCAAGATTTGATCTTGCACTTACTCCCGGACTCCTTTCACAATTGTTGTGAATTTTTCATATAAACAAGCTAGATATCAACCTCGCTGATTTGGTTAACAGTTTGAAAAATGTTAAGTCACTTTTCAACCAAGAAAGACCAAGTCTTACTGGTAGGGGCCAAAGGATCTTCTGAAAAGAAGAACGATTCTAAGAAGGTAAATATAAAGGCAAAAATAAAAGATAATAAGAACAAAACAGATACGGATAGCAAAGGTGTTTGCTTCCACTGCAATAAGCCCTGGACTTTGGAAAGAAAGCTATGAGAAGCATCTTGCATAGGCTAACCAAAGAAGCTTAGTGAAGTTTTGGTTCATAAATACAAATTTATTCATGATTTAAAATAATTTTTCTTTAAGTCAAGGTTCTACTTGGGTATTGGATACCGACTTTGGTTATCATAAATATAGATTTATGAAGGACCAAAAGCAGTAGAATGCTAAACAAATATAAGTAAACCTATATATGGAAATGTAACAAAGGTTGCCATATTAGCCATAGAAACTTATAGTTTAGCAATGCCTACGGGAAAATCTATTAAGTCAATAAGTTGTTATTGTATTCCAGTTCTTGTTAAAAATATTATTTCCATTTTATTGTTGGACAATGAAATCTTTGGTATTATAATTAAGAACAATTGTTGTTCTATTTATAATAATAATGTTTAGATATAGAATGAAAGATTACTTAATGGATTTTGTATACTTGACTTACGTGAAAAATTATTTTGTAAATTGAACAAACTAGTATAAGAAAAGGAGATGATCATTCAAAGAGTTGAATGTATGTATTTGTTAAAATGCAAGTGTGAATTATTTGAAAGGTTCAAAGAATTTATAAGTGAAACAAATTGGCAAAGTATTAAGATTCTTTGATAAGATCAAGGAATAAATACTTGTGCAATAAGTTTCAAGATCATCTCAAATGGTTTTTCTAATAATGGACACCTCATGATACGTAATAATTGATTGGTGTATCTGAAAGGAAAAATCATACCTTGTTGAACATGGTACGGTCCAAAATGATTTTACCGACATTCCAGTATCCTTCTAGGATCATGTCCTAGAAATGGCTACATATCTACGAAAAGGTAACCTCAAAATCCATTTCAAGACTCCATAAAAGTTATGGACGGGAGGATTCCTAATCTTAAGTATGTTAAGATAAGGGTTGTCAACTTATGTGAAAAGGTTTGAAGGATAAGCTTGGGACAAGATTTGACATGTACTGATTTGTGGGACATCCTAAAGTAAGTTTAGGGTATATGTTCTATAATTCTACTTAGCAAAAGGTGTTTGTTACGAAACACACGCCTTCTAAGATAAAGGTGTTTATCATTAAAAGGGCTAGTGGGAGGATAATAGATCTTGAAGAGTTCAAGAACCACAAAATACTATAAGTCAAATAAGAGGAACCCGTAGATAGACCTATTATACCACAAATATCAATCGTAAATCGGAATAGTATGAGAAGATACCGGGAGGTATGGATTCATCATAGATGATGATGATGAGGTACACATCATAGAAGATAATGATCCGATTACATACGATGAGGTAAGTGTTGTAGACACTTCGAGAGAAATGGATTGAAGCAAGTTTCTCAAATATGGAACATTCTTTTTTATGAGGCAATCAAAAGAGTTTGATTTTATCAAAATAAGAATGAACCTAGTGTGTACAAAAGGGTCGATTGGGAGCATCGTGACATTCCTATTACTATATGTTGATATACTACGGATAAGGAATGACATACCAATGCTACAATCAGTAAAGATAAAGTTGTCTAAACATTCCTCCATGAATGATTTGGAAGAGTATCTTAATTGGGGATATAAATCTATATAGATAGATTTAAGAGGATGCTCGACTTAACCCAAGGAACGTATATTCATTTGATGCTAAAGTCATTTAGCATGGCAAACTCCAAGAGATGTCTCATGTCGATGAGCTATGGAGTATCTCTCTTAATAGTCCCCACAGACTCTCGAAAAGAGAGGTCGCATGGTGACAATCATGTATGCAATGAAATGTACGAGACGATGTTGATGATCATATTATGGAGAAGTTCACTATGAGTTAGTGAAAAACATCTTAAAGTGCTTAACCTAAGCACTAAGGATGTGATCATATTCATGGTGGGTCTAAATTAAAACTAGAGGGCTTAATGAGACTCAAGTTTTTCAAAAGCAGACCAAGATGACAGAAAAAAATCCACTTTAAGGTAAAGCGTTATCTTGAGCGGTGGTGCGTTGAATTGGAAAGGTTCCAAACAAAGAAAGAGTTCTTTGGTTTAGTGATAAAGACAAAGTATATAGCTATAAATGAAGTCGCAAGTTGATTGTTTGGATTAAAAGTTCATTCTGTAACTAGGAATAGTTCCTAAGTCTCATCTTGGATCTAAACATGTGTTGTGGCACTTTCATTTGATTATTAGAATCATTGAAAGATGGGAAATCACTATAGAGATAGTGGACTCTCATGAACAACATTACATATCCATTAACTAAAGCTTATCCAACAGCAGGATAATCGTCACTTAGAGAAGAAGAGTATGAGATACCATGGCGATTGGCTTTAGTGCAAGTGGGAGATTGAAAGTAGTATGCACACAAGCCAATCATGTTTGATGATAAAGCATATACTTTAAAACAATCTTATTCATTTATTAATAAAAAGTATTAATTTATTAAAGGCTTTTAATTATCTACATGATGTTGTTTTATAATATGTGATAAACCCATAGTTTTAAGCAATGCTTTTAGAATAATGATGATGATCATTCTAATGAGATCTAAATTCTTAGAAAGCTTAAAACTAAAATAGTTCCCAATCATTGGATTACTAAATTGGGGATTAGTGAATCCGGATAGATTGGTACATGTGAGACCCCAGATTTTATCAATAAAGATTTAAATTTTGTCGAAATAAATTTTTTAATATTATGGTGTGAATTTAAGATAATATTATAGTTGTGGGTAGTATTTATAAATTTTGCAAAGTATGAAAGTTGTTATAAAATATTCGTTTGGTCGGGGAATATTCTTTTTGTCGGGGAATATTTGTACGACGGCTCAATCATTGGTGGACCCCACAACGGAAGTATTGTCGTAGTTAGAAAACGACAAAATTATCTTTCTATAAAAATAACGGCAGAGGTGTTACCGTTAAAAGCGTTGAACTACCCAAAGTAGTAAAAGTACGATGATGTCTGGCGTAGTTGTATAGTAGCACACGATATTGATTATTGATGCTTACGTTGAAGTCACTCATTTATGCTCAATTATTGCTCTGATAATTCTTGCATCATATCTCTTATATTATTGATTCAATTATTGTCACAGTATCATCTGTATAATATGTTATAGTATTAAATCAATAATTGAGACGACAAGTTATAAATGATTAATAATTGTTGAAAGATTAAATATGTGTTGATTAAAAATAAAATGATTTGTGGTAATATTTATTCAATCCTTGATGTATATAAAGAGTACATTATGAGACATTTGTGGTAAGTTTGATTATTTTATGGGGGCCCATATATGTCATCATCTAAGAGTCTCTTTTGTCAATAGTAATTACAATCGATAGTAATTACCTTTGTGAATAGTAATTATCTTAAATCGATAGTAATTACCTTCGTCAATAGTAATTACCTTTGTGAATAGTAATTACCTTTCGTCAATAGTAATTACCTTTGTGAATAGTAATTACCTTCATCAATAGTATTTACCTTAAATCGATAGTAATTACCTTCGTCGATAGTAATTACCCTTGTGAATAGTAATTACCTTCGTCGATAGTAATTACCTTTACCAGACGTCAAACCACTTGCCGTTTCACATTCTGAGCGTCTAACCACTTGTCGTTTCACATTACTAAAGCGTCGAACCACTTGTCGTTTCATATTACTAAAGATCGAACCACTTGTCGTTTCACATTACAGGCGTCAAACCACTTTTCTTTTCACATCACCAGTTGTCAAGCCACTTGCCTTTTCACATGGCAGGTGCTAAGCTAGAAATCTTCTATAAATAGAGGCCTAGTGCTTCATTATTTTCACTTAATTCATTGAAACTCTAGAGAGAAACTATAGAGAGAAAGAAGAAAAATATTCTGCTACTTCACCTTGCCAATATTCAGTTCTTCTAAGGTAGGGAATATTATTTGTTGTACCCGTAAGGGGTGTTATTCTTTCTTATTCATAAAGAGAATTGTTGTTATTCCATTGCTTATTATTACATTGGAATAACTTTTGTATCGTGGTTTACCCTATACTTGGTGACATTCTTCTATTATTCATTGGAACATCCTCGTCACATGTATTTTACACCGGACCGGTTTAAAATCTTTATTATTCTGTTGGAACATCCTATCTCGTGTGTTTTACACCGGACTGGTTCCGTCTTTATCATTCTCGTTGGAATATCCTATCGTGTGTTTTACACCGGATCCGGTTCCATCTTTATTATTACATTGGAACATCCTGCCGATTGTGAATTTCACGACTGGTTCCGTTATTATTATTACGTTGGAATAACTTTGTCTGCATGGCAATACCGCATGCATGGTGATTTCTTTTGTTATTCCATTCTTTATTATACCCGGTTGGTTAAAACTTTGACTTCTATACTCCATGAAATTAGTAGAATATCCTTGATATTTGCGTTTCATCCAAAGATCTTTTCATGGAAATATTCTTCTGATCATTCTTGAATTTTACTCTACAAAACAGTATCATTTTGACAATTTGGACGTAAATAATTCCTGGATAAAATAATTCTTGAACTTGTTTTATTGAATTATTATGTCATTGTCATCATCCTCATGTTATATTATGTTATCTTCGGCTTACGTGTATAGATGAACTTAGTATGATTATGACCAGGGATCATTCGGTATAATCATGGCTTGTTATAAATGATGTGATAAAAGTCCTCAGTGGCCTGTAATGCAGTGATGGATAGTTTTTGGTATGATCATGACCATTGATAATTTGATGAATATCCTTGGCCGTAGTGCAGGGGTGATTCGATGATGTGGATTATTTATTAAAGCTGAGTCTCAGCTATAACAGTGATGAAAAACCTTTTAAAACCTAAAAGATAGTAGACTTTATTCTCTACTTGACTCTTTTAATGGATTGCTTATTCCGCTGCAGTTAAACTTGTTGTCTATTGTATTTTATCGGTTTAACATCTTGTTGAAGGCTAATGATAAATTATTACGCATTATCTTAGTCATAATATTTCTTCTTGGGCTAGTTAAGCTCACCTTTCTTTTCTTGTTCTCTTGAAATGAGAACATAATTTGGGACGAGTCGGGAGCGGAGTAATGGTCCAGAGGATAGCATTAGTAGTCCTCACTATTCTGTGAAATAGTGTGATAATAGTAGTAATGAGGACTCCTTTTGAGTTTATATAATATCTAGTAGACAATATTTGTATTCAAACTCACAGTTTATGTCGTATTGTACATGACAGTTATATTAGTAAGTTTTATTTGAATTTATGTACCATGTAAGTGGCGACCCAAGATGGGTGACGTATACCTAATTTTGGGGGCGTCACAGTACATACGTTGCTTGTTCATTGGATGAGGATGATTGATCTCATGATCATTTGTGTGCAGACACTAATGCAAGTATGTAGGTGCTTATTAGAGAATAAGTTCCTTTGAACGTGGCTCGCTAAGGAATACCTAATGGAGTTTTACTTGCTGTCAATAGGAATTGTAGTGATAGTAAGTACAAGTGATCCTTGGACTTGAGATCATCATAGTATCTTGTGTATGATGAGTTATACTTTGACTTATTCCTTAAGACTCTTAGGGTATATCAAAGGTATGCTTGGGTATAATAAGTTGTACATGGAGATAATGTATGATCAATAAAGAATCTACCACTTTATTAAAAGAAGAGAAATGTCTATGTGATTCGATAAATGACAACCCGGTAGTCCTTGGTTAAGGCGAATGAAATTAGAAAGGAGTTTCTAATTTGCATTATTTGGTGTTGTGCATTTAAGAGTCGAAATACATATAATTAAATAAAATAAGACTTGTGGTAATTCCATGTCTTATATTTAATTGGGACATTGTATGGTGGAAGGATTGAATTTTACGGTAACTATTTACTCAAAGGTTCTTTTATGATTAATGTTGAAATCTATATTATCCGGAAAGTCGTTGATCGCTAGGAGGCTTATCCTATTGTAGAATGAATATTATTTATTTAAATAAATTAATTGTTTAATTTATTTATTTAAATAAGATTAGAATTTATTCTAATTGATTTATTCATAATCGGTTTAATATGGAGAACCTAAAGGGTCACACCATAAAAGCGAAGAATAATTATTTAAGAAGTTAATGGCATAATCGTAATAATATGTTATGTATATTTAATTTAATCTATGGTGATAGAATAAATTAAATAGCTTAATATATTGTTATTTAATATTTTAGAAATATTAAATATAAATTAATAAGAGGAGTCTTATTAATATTATTACAATTATTATTATTATTTTAATTTCTAAAAGAGTTTAGGAATTAATTTAATATAAGTACTCTCATTTATTCCTAATTGGATTAGGAAGGAAAATTAGTTAAAGGAGTTTAATTAATTATCCCTAATAAGATTAGGGAGCCCCTTTAATTAAAAGGATTTAATTAAATAATACCTTATTTTAATTGGGGTTACTTGATATCTTTATAAGAGGAGTCTTATATCAGATATTAGTACTACGTGATTATTCCAATGGTTGGAGAGTACGCTCCCTTTTTATAGAGATAGAAAAACTAGGGTTTAGCCAACCACCCATCTTCTTGAATTCTTCTTCTTCCTTGGTGGATCACCTCTAGAGGCCAAACACTTGGGTGGCTAACGTTGATCAAAGGAAGGAACCAAACCCGGTGGATTCAAGTTGAACACGAAAAGGATTGGAGGTGAACTTGTACCTAAGGAAGCTCGGATCTTCAAGGGTATGTTTCTTATTCATCCTTTTCGTTTAATTAATAATTATGCATAAAGGGTGATCCGGGTATATGGTTTGTAAAAATTTTAAACTCTGATTTTTACACGTTTCCGCATTATTTTTGCAATTTGATTGCGCACATGAATATTACAAACCTAACACATCCCCATCATCTTAGGGAGACCATTCTTGGCTATGGGTAGTACTCTCATCGATGTGCAAAAAGGTGAACTAACTATGAGGGTCCAAGATCAGGAAGTAAAGTTCAACATATTCAAAGCCATGAAATTCTCTATGGATGAAGAGGAGTGTTTCAGGATGGATGTCATTGATCAGATAATCAATGAAGACATGGTTAAAAGTTTAGCTAATGATCCATTGGAAACTACATTACTGGGGGATGAACATTTAGATGATCCGGAGTTTGTGGATTATTTGCATATGCTGGATTCCTTGCCACGAGTTAGCAGATTCATGGCACCATTTGAGCCTTTACACATAAAAGAGAAAGCCACGACAAGGATGAAACCTTCATTTGAGGAGCCACCTACACTTGAGCTAAAACCACTTCCTAAACACCTCAAGTATGCATACTTAGGCAATTCTAATACTTTACCTATTATTATTGCTTCTGCGCTTAACTAAATGCAGGAAAATAAGTTGCTGAGAATGCTTAGAGAATACAAATCAGCTATAGGATGGATAATTGCAGACATCAAGGGAATCAGTCCATCCTTCTACATGCACAAAATTCTCATGGAAGAGGATTCAAAGCCAACAGTGGAACAACAGAGACGGATCAATCCGATAATGAACGAAGTAGTGAAGAAAGAGATTCTAAAGTGGTTGGATGCGGGAATCATCTACCCAATTTCAGATAGTGCTTGGGTCAGTCCCGTTCAATGTGTGCCAAAAAAGGGCAGAATGACCGTAGTAAAGAATGACGACAACGAATTAATTTTGATGAGGACAATGACCGGTTGGAGGGTTTGCATGGACTACAAGAAGCTGAATAAGGCAGCCCACAAAGATCACTTTCCTCTACCTTTTATCGATCAGATGTTGGATAGATTGACGGGGCACAATGTTTACTGCTTACTGGATGGGTATTCATGATATAATCAGATATTCATTGCTCCTGAAGATCAAGAGAAAACCACTTTCACGTGCCCATACAACACATTCGCATTCAGGAGAATGTCATTTGGCTTGTGTAATGCACCCGCAACCTTCTCAGACATGGTGGAGAAAAATGTGGAAGTCTTCATGGACGACTTTTTGGTCTTTGGGGATAGTTTTGATGTCTGTTTAGAAAACTTAGTCATGTTTTAAAGCACTGCGTAGATACTAATTTGGTACATAACTGGGAAAGTGCCACTTTATGGTCGAAGAACGAATAATTTTAGGGCACAAGGTTTCAGCGAAGGGATTAGAGGTTGATAGAGCAAAGCTGGAAACGATTGAAAATCTTCCACCACCATCTTTAGTTAAGGGAATCCGCAGCTTTCTTGGATGCAAAACCATTGTGCAGTCTCTTAGAGAAGGATTCAGTTTTCAAGTTTGATGAGGAGTGTAAGTTAGCATTTGAGCTATTGAAGAAGAAATTAACTACAGCTCTAGTTATTGTCGTACCAGACTGGAATATGCCTTTTGAGTTAATGTGCAATGTAAGCGACTTTGTGGTAGGGGCTGTTTTGGGTCAACGCCAAGAGAAGATATTCGACGCAATATACTATGAAAGTAAAACCCTTATAGATGCCCAATTGAACTACACAACTACAGAAAAGGAGTTACTTACAGTAGCATATGCCTTCGAAAAATTTCGGGCATATCTAATTGGGATAAAGGTGGTGGTATATATGGATCACTCGACAATCCGGTATTTAATTTCGAAGAAGGATGCTAAGCCGCGATTTATCAGATGGATTCTCCTTCTACAGGAATTTGATTTGGAAATAAAGGATAGAAAGGGGATGAAGAATCAAGTTGTAGATCATTTATCGAGGCTGGAAAATCCGGGTAAAGATGAAGAGGATAAGTGTATAATCAATGAGTCATTTCTGGATGAGCAGCTGTTTGGAGTCAATGTAGAATTTCCGTGGTACGCGGATTTTGCTAACTATCTAGTGAGCAACATCTTTCCCCTTGATTTTACAGGACAACAGAAAAAGAAATTCCTACATGACGTCAAGTGGTACATGTAGGATGAGCCATACCTATTTAAACAGTGCGCCAACAAGATGATAAGAAAGTATGTTCCTTACAGTAAGGTAAAGAATATATTGCATGAGTGTCATTCGTCTGCATACGGGGGACATTATGGAAGTGAGAGAACATAATTGAAAATTCTTCAAGCAGGGTTTTATTGGCCTATGATATTTAAGGACACCCACCAGTTCATAAAAAGCTATGATAGATGTCAAAGGGTGGGTAACATAGCGAAGAGGAACGAGATGCCACTACAAATTATACTGGAATTTGAAATTTTTGTTGTTTGGGGCATTGATTTTATGGGGTCATTTTCGTCATCATTCAATAATCAGTACATCTTGCTTGCTATTGACTATATATCAAAATGGGTGGAAGCCGTATCACTCCCCACAAATGATGCCATAGTGGTTCTTAGATTCTTGCAAAAGAATATTTTTACAAGATTTGGCACGTCAAGAGCTATTATAAGTGATGAGGGTTGTCACTTCTATAACAGATCGTTCATGGCGGTTTTGGCAAAATATGGGGTCAACCATAAGGTGGCGACGACATATCATCCCCAAAAAAGTGGGCAAACTGAAGTTTCAAACAGGGAGGTGAAGAGAATCTTAGAAAAGGTAGTAAACCCGAATAGAAAAGACTGGTCTCTCAGATTGGATGATGCATTATGGTCTTACATGACTGCTTACAAGACGCCAATTGGGATGTCACCATATAAGGTAGTTTACGGGAAAACATGTCACCTACCGGTGGAGTTACAACACAAAGCCTATTGGGAAATTCAGAAGCTCAACTTCGATCAAGAAGCAATAGGAGAAAAGAGGCTACTTCAATTGAACGAACTCGACGAATTCAGACTACAAGCCTATGAGAACTCGAAGTTGTACAAAGAAAAGGTCAAGAAATGGCACGACCAAAAAATCATGCAGCGAACGTTCGAACCAGGGCAATCAGTACTATTGTTCAACTCAAGGTTGCGGTTGTTCCCAGGAAAGTTAAAATCGAGGTGGTCAGGTCCATTTACCATAAAAAGGGTTTTTCCACATGGCACCATTGATCTCTATAGTAGGAATCCATTGGAGACGTTCAAGGTCAATGGTCAGCATTTGAAACATTATTGCGGTGGAAAATCCAACACGGATGTCATCGCAATCACACTTGCCGACGTGCCATAAACAGGGAGTAGTCAGGCTGAATGACTTCAAATCAAGCGCTAATTGGGAGGCAACCCAAATTTACTTTTGTGTTATCCATGCTAGTTAGATTATAGTTTAGAATAATATTTAGTCTAGAATAAATTCATTTCAAATCATTAAGTAGTTAGTTAAAGTATATTTTTTAGATAATCTGACCATCCATGCTTAAAATGCTCAATATCTACTTATATTTATGTTGAATGGTATTTCAGGTGTGACGACCCCAAAATAGGTCCATTCCATCCAACCCATTCTGAGTCGCCAAATACATGGTACAGAAACAACTACAACTTTATTATCACAACAATAAAACTGTGAGTTTAAATACAAATATTATCTTCTAGACAATATTTATACTCAAATAAATCCTCATCACATTTATTGATACATTATTTTACAATAATGGTGAGGACTACTAAACAACTCTCTCTAGAACCTTCATTCCATACCCGACTAGTACTCATTTTACATTCTCGCCTCACGAGAAGAAAAATGGAACAACAAGGAAAAGGGTGAGCTCAACTAGCCCAAGTAAAGAATGTTACGACTAAGATAATATACAACAAATTATCGTTAGTCTCAGCGAGGAAAAATCGATAGAATACAATAGACAACAAGTTTTGAGATCAATATTCGCATTGAGGAAATTATAATTCATAGAAGAGTTACGTAGAGAATGAAATCTACTATAATCTATGAATTCAACGATCCATCATCAATATTTTATCCCTGTAACATCAATCAATATTCATCTCAAATCAAATATTCATCTTTGCACTACTGCCAAAGATATTCATCAATCGGTCATGTTCATCTCAACACTGTTCATCTTTGCACTAAAGGCCAAAGATATTCATCGATCGAGTCATGTTCATTTAAACACTGTTCATCTTTGCACTACTGTGCCAAAGATATTCATCGATCGATCGTGTTCATTTAAACACTGTTCATCTTTGCACACTCTGGGCCAAAGATATTCATCGAGAAATCATTCATCTTTGCACTACACAGCCAAAGATATTCAATAATATCATCATTTAAGGCGAGGATGATGAAAATATTTTTAAAAAGCGAATCCGGTGAAACAAAATGACAAATATTATGGATTCGTACTTTAAACAATCAGAGAGTTCAAAAATACTTCATAAATAATCATAGTGAAGTAAAATTCAAGAATGATCAAAACATGGATACAATCAAAGCTAGTATCCGTAATAGATATTTTGAAAAGAAAAATTTTCATTTTCTATGAATAGTCGTGATTCGTGAATAGTGTCAGATATCGTGAATAGTCTTGAGTATCGTGAATAGTAACTCAGACACCCAAAGATAGAAATTCCACAAAAAACATCTTCACGCTTCATGAATAGTACTCGTGAATAGTAACTCGTGAATAGTAACTCATGAATAGTAACTCGTGAATAGTAACTCATGAATAGTAACCCCGAGCATGAAAAAGTTCCAAATTTGATAAAAACCTCGGATCAACATTTCAAAGATAATGATATTGAAGAAATAATATCATTACGAAAAAAAATAATATCCCTTACCTCAAAGAATCGATTACTTGGAAGGAAAGGTCGGAAGTGATCTTTGAATGAAACTTATCTTTGAGCAAAGAACTCTCAAAGTATCTAAATACTCACAAAATACGCTCAATAATATAGAGAAAAAAGAGAAAACTTTGTTTACGGTGTGATTTTCAATTCTAACTTAGCCCTCTATTTATAGGAAAATGTTAGCCTTGGCAAAGCGAGACTTGACACCTGCTACCTAATGGCTTTACCTGCTACTATTGCCACCCACCACATTTGAAATAAAATTCAGCACATTTCTTCACCAACCACAAGTGGGGCCCACTCAATTCTAGAATTTTCCACCAAAATCAATTATAAACCTAATTTCCGAATCCGACACCTCTTAAAATTCACAACAAATCATTCGTGCATTTTTAACGGTTCAAAATTTGTGAACATATACTCAACTTATGTATGTATAACATACCCAAAAATTACCACAATCCAACAATGGGATTAAAAATTATAACCCCCTTAATATATCTCAAAAACCCACGATTTAATTTTTAATACCTCCAATCAGATAAAATCCGATAAAACACCTCAACATTAATTCCTTCATTAATAACCACATAAATAAATCCATCATTTATATTCATATAAAATAAATATTTCCTTATCATATGAATCAATAATTAATTATTCACAAATAATATTATGAGAATCACATTTATGAATGACCAGTATTTCCCGGGAAAGAGGGCTTTCCAATAAGGATCTCTCCTTCTTGGTAGCGCAATTAGGTGACCAAACCTCTCCTTAGATGAACTTTCTAGACATTGCCAATAATGTTATCTAATAATATTATTCAAATAATATGAATTATTGATCCGATAATGGGAAATCTTTGTGCGATTGACAATTATTGAAACAACAATAATATAAAATATCAACGCAAACAATTATTGAATCAATAAAATAAAATATTGAGCAAGAACTCTTTGTGAAAATTATTGAGTAGTGCCATCTTACGTGCATTTAATCAATAATTCAACAATCTTGTCTCTTGCAATCTGGTGCTACTCTGTGCAAACCACAGCGTATTCATCGTATTTTAACCACGGGTATTCAACGGTCTTAATTCAGAATAACTACAACCGTTATTTTTTAACCAACTTATATTTGTCGTTTTCTTCATCCAATCGCTTTCCGTTATGGGCCCACACATGGCTGCGCCGTCGTACGAATATTCCCCGACAGTACGAATATTCCACGACCAAACGAATATTCCCCGACAAAAATGAATATTTTATAACCACTTGCTTATTTTGAAATATTTGCGTATTTAACCCTTAACTATCCACATTAATCAAATCAACCCTTACTATTTCAAGATAATAAATAAAGGAAATTCCTTTTTATTTAAAAAAATTCGGGGTCTTACAACCTCCCCTCCTTATGAAATTTCGTTCCTCGAAATTGACGTGACATACACAGTGTTTGAAAAGGTAAAGATACCTCGCTTTCATTTTCGTTTCCAACTCCCAGTCATTTCCTCAATAGCATGGTTTCTCCACAAAACTTTAACTTATGGTATAACCTCGATGACATAGGTCATGTTCTTTCCTCTACAAAATCTTGACAGTACCTCCTCGTGACGTTAAGTCTTGGCTATCTCGTCCGGTTCTAACTCAATAGCGTGTTTTGGTCGTCCACATATTTACGTAACATCGACACGTGAAAAACGTTATGAACACGCGTCATACTTGGTGGTAAAAGCGAGTCTATAGGCCACGGTTCCTATTCGATCGAGAATTTCATTGGATTAATAAATCGAAGGTTTGAGCTTTCCTCACCTCACCGATTCTCGCTTTTGAAATAACAACTTCTTGCACCTCCTTCTTCAAATTCATCACTCGATTGTGTAGCTTGAAGCGACTTTAACTTTATCGATTAAAGTCGATTATACTCAGTATATCATCACGTACTCGTATATCATCACGTGGGTACCTAGAGTTTTCATCTCCATCTCTATTATTTGTATATTATACTGAAATTAGTCTTTGATGACATCGTACTTCAGACTTGTATACGATCTTCTACTCAACACGTCACTACCACGTTCGCTTTTCCGAGGATGGCATGGTCGAACATGTCTTTGAAATGAGTCTCCTCTTGAGTTCTTCGAAGCTCTTCCCACATTCCTTGCTCCATTCGAATTTTGTATCTCTACGAGTTAGCTACGTTAATGGAATAGCGATTCGAGAATACCCTTCAACGTATCTCCGATAATAACCAACTAAGCCTAGAAAACTACGCATTTCGATTCTCGACTTAGGTTGTTCTCTCAATCGTGACTCATATCCCAACCTTGGATAGCACGTCACAATGACACCTATATCGCTTTTACTATCGCATGCGAATATGATGTCCCTTACAGAGAGTGCGGCAGGTGCATTCCACAAAGGAAGTCACCGGATAAAGGCTCGGTACCAAATTCTATAGTTGAATTTTTAACTCCACGAAGTTCAATAGAGCCATTCGATATAAGATTTTAGAAATGAGTTTTGTCTGCGGGTTCAAAGTCGATACAAAATTTAATATCGGTCTTTGGGAGTAAACCAAGAAATTCTTCAGAAATACGTCGGGAAAAATCAATAACAACAGAATATTATTCAAATCGGCGTGTCTTTATTCAAATCCATAACATGGACTAAGAAAACTTGACATCCGTAATAAGCGAATGACTTCATGGCTTGATATGAAAATGTTTGACTACAATGGTTTGATTGCTTGAATTGAATAATGAGTTGCTTAGGAATATGAAAACTAACAACCTTACAAAAGCAATCAATTTGGCATGATGAGTAGTTAACCTTAAAATCACATCAAAAGCAAATATCTCTATAGAAATAAGGTTAACAGGTAATGTGATAGTGCCAACCTGAATCAAACAAGATTTTTAAACAACGGATGTAATGAAAGTTTCTCCTAATGGAGTCTCCATAAATAAGTCAAAGTCTAATTTCTCCGTAGTCAAGTTCAAACGTTGAACGCAAGCAAGAGAGATAAAAGAATGGGTAGAACCGGTATCTAGTAAGGTATAAACTTCGCAAGAATTTATAATTAACTAACCGTGCTAACCGTTCGAGTTCCTCGCATTTTGACCGGTCACGACAAACGCTCTTCCGAGAATCGTTGACTTTGACTTTTCTTGGACATCCTTTTGAGTCACCATTCTCTTTGGATCTGGGTTTCGATATCGTCTGATCTCGAGCGATATGTCCTTCTTTTCCACAATTATAGCATACCTTAAAAGCTGTGTGAAGGCGGTTTAAAATGATATGTCCCTCTTTCCGCATTTGTAAATATCTGATCGATGGTCTTTCTCCTCCCTTGGAACCGGTTACCTTGGGCGTAGCGTCTTCACATGGTCGTTGTTGAATCTCCTCTTTTAAAATCTCCTCCCAACTTGCTTCTTCTATTTTCATGGCCACGATTACCACCGAGTGGTTACCGCCTTTGTCCGTATTCTTCTTTCTCCCTTTGGTTATCGTTATTACGATGACTACTATCTTTGGTATGATCTCGGTTATGGTCCCTCGGTTGAACGACGTACTCGTTATCTCGCTCTAACAATTGAGCCCATTTTAACACATCGAATAGAGAGAAAATTTATGAGAAATGAGATCTCGACGTATCTTAGGGTTTCAAACCTCTCGAAACATCCGCGTCATCGTTCCTCATTCTCCACCAAATGAGGTGCAACACTGGATAACTCGCGAACTTCGCCTCGTCATTGGGACAACCGTCATGTTATTCGCTCCAATCTAATAAACTCCACTTCCTTCATATAGCCCGAATACTTTCGAGGAAGTACTTGTCATTGAATCTGTTTCAAACGTCTCCCATGACATCTTTGAGTGCGGTGGATGGGTACGCTTCATGATTCCCACCAAAGAATGCGCTTCGCCACGGAACATAAAAGTAGCGAATGGAACTTTCTGTTCGCCTTTCGCATCCCAAGACATCGAATATCTTGGTAATTTGCTTGACCCATGTTTCCGCCATGATCGGATCGGCTTTCCCCAGTCTGGTGGTCCCAACTCTTTGAGCTCGCTTGTTTGTGACCACCGTGAATTGCTATCATCTCCTCTGTATTTTGAACACGAGTCTCCTAAATCGATTTTGCATGAAGCGCAAAAAGCTTCTAAACATCCCTCGTTCATCATACGCTTTCGGTGGTGTTATTCACATGGGAGGTACATTGCCCGACTGTTGCACGTTCTCCTCGTTGTTAAGTACAGGCATCTCCACGGTCTCATTTACACCACTATTAATATTCTCGATTCGACATTCTCAATTCTTGTCATAAAACAAGGGTTAATTAAGGAAATCAATCACATAATATCCCTATATCTTGACCAACTAACAAATAAGCTTAGGTAGGACACACTAGCAAAGGATTTACTCGTCTCTCCTCCTAGTTCTATTCCCCGATCTCCGCCAGAGATCATATCCTAAGCTCGATATTAACCGTGGCGACCCCAAAATAGGTCCATTCCATCCAACCCATTTCGAGTCGCCAAATACATGGAATGTAAACAACTACAACTTTATTATCACAACAATAAAAGCGTGAGTTTAAATACAAATATTATCTTCTAGACAATATTTATACTCAAATAAATCCTCATCACATTTATTGATACATTATTTTACAATAATGGTGAGGACTACTAAACAACTCTCTCTAGAACCTTCATTCCATACCCAGACTAGTACTCGCTACATTCTCGCCTCACGAGAAGAAAAATGGAACAACAAGGAAAAGGGTGAGCTCAACTAGCCCGGTAAAGAATGTTACGACTAAGATAATATACAACAAATTATCGTTAGTCTCCAACAGGAAAAATACGATAGAATACAATAGACAACAAGTTTTGGATCAATATTCGCAATGAAATTATAATTCATAGAAGAGTTACGTAGAGAATGAAATCTACTATAATCTATGAATTCAACGGTCCATCATCAATATTTTATCCTGTAACATCAATCAATATTCATCTCAAATCAAATATTCATCTTTGCACTACTGGGCCAAAGATATTCATCAATCGGTCGTGTTCATCTCAAACACTGTTCATCTTTGCACTAAAGGCCAAAGATATTCATCGATCGGTCATGTTCATTTAAACACTGTTCATCTTTGCACTACTGAGCCAAAGATATTCATCGATCGGTCATGTTCATTTAAACACATTCATCTTTGCACTGAGGCCAAAGATATTCATCGAAATCATTCATCTTTGCACTACTGAGCCAAAGATATTCAATAATATCATCATTTAAGACTGAGGATGATGAAAAATATTTTTAAAGAAACGAATCCAGTGAAACAAAATGACAAATATTATGGATTCGTACTTTAAACAATCCGAGTTCAAAAATACTTCATAAATAATCATAGTGAAGTAAAATTCAAGAATGATCAAAACATGGATACAATCAAAGCTAGTATCCAGAATAGATATTTTGAAAAGAAAAATTTTCATTTTTAAATTGAATAGTGCCGTATTTCGTGAATAGTGTCAGATATCGTGAATAGTCCGTATACGTGAATAGTAACTCAGACACCCAAAGATAGAAATTCCACAAAAAACATCTTCACGCTTCATGAATAGTACTCGTGAATAGTAACTTCGTGAATAGTAACTCATGAATAGTAACTTTCGTGAATAGTAACTCATGAATAGTAACCCGAGCATGAAAAAGTTCCAAATTTGATAAAACCTCGGATCAACATTTCAAAGATAATGATATTGAAGAAATAATATCATTCTGAAAAAAAATAATAACCCTTACCTCAAAGAATCAAGATTGCCGGAAGGAAAGGTCGGAAGTGATCTTTGAATGAAACTTATCTTGAGCAAAGAACTCTCAAAGTATCTAAATACTCACAAAATACGCTCAATAATATAGAGAAAAGAGAAAACTTTGTTTTCGGTGTGATTTTCAATTCTAACTTAGCCCTCTATTTATAGGAAAATGTTAGCCTTACCAAAGCGAGACTTGACTGCTACCTAATGGCTTTACTCGCTACTATTGCCACCCACCACATTTGAAATAAAATTCAGCACATTTCTTCACCAACCACAAGTGGGGCCCACTCATTTCTAGAATTTTCCACCAAAATCAATTATAAACCTAATTTAGAATCCGACACCTCTTAAAATTCACAACAAATCATTCGTGCATTTTTAACGGTTCAAAATTTGTGAACATATACTCAACTTATGTATGTATAACATACCCAAAAATTACCACAATCAGCGGTCGGATTAAAAATTATAACCCCATGCAATATATCTCAAAACCCACGATTTAATTTTTAATACCTCCAATCAGATAAAATACGATAAAACACCTCAACATTAATTCCTTCATTAATAACCACATAAATAAATCCATCATTTATATTCATATAAAATAAATATTTCCTTATCATATGAATTAATAATTAATTATTCACAAATAATATTACGAGAATCACATTTATGACAACCGAAATTTGTTCCCGGAAAGAGGGGCTTTCAATAAGGATCTCTCCTTATGGCGCGCAATTAGGTGACCAAACCTCTCCTGTATGTAACTTTCTAGACATTGCCAATAATGTTATCTAATAATATTATTCAAATAATATGAATTATTGATCCGATAATGGGAAATATCATGCAAGTTGACAATTATTGAAACAACAATAATATAAAATATCAACGCACAATTATTGAATCAATAAAATAAAATATTGAGCAAGTAACTCACCGTGAAAATTATTGAGTAGTGCCATCTTACGCGAATCAATAATTCAACAATCTTGTGTAATACTGGTATAGCATCAGCAACCACGCGTATTCATTGTATTTTAACCAGGGTATTCAAATGATCTTATGATAGAATAACTACACCGTTATTTTAACCAACTTATATTTGTGCGTTTTCTTCATCCAATCGCTTTCAGTTATGGGCCCACACACGGTCGCAATAAATGCATGCGAATATTCCACAAAGCGGTCTGAATATTCCACGACCAAACGAATATTCCCCTAACAAAAATGAATATTTTATAACCACTTGCTTATTTTGAAATATTTGCGTATTTAACCCTTAACTATCCACATTAATCAAATCAACCCTTACTATTTCAAGATAATAAATAAAGGAAATTCCTTTTTATTTAAAAAAAATTCGGGGTCTTACATCAGGTACTTAAAAAAACTCATGGATTGGAGTTGAATGGAAGGAATGAGCAAAAATAAAGTGCACTAACAGACTCCATGCCCGCCGGGGCGGGCTCTCCAAGCCTTATTACCCCAGCCGGGGCGGTGGTTCTATTTTCAAAAATAGTGAGCAAGCCAGCCGGGGCTGGCCTTCTATGCCTAATACCCCCCGCTGGAGCAGGGGTCTCAACTCCCAAATCAAAAAACATGCCAGCCGGGGCTGTCTTTCCAAGCTTAATACCCCCCCGCCGGGGCGGGGGTACGACATATAAAACGAAAAGTTTGGCAGTTACAAGGCTTGTACACCATACTCACCACTCTTCCACTTCTCCTACGTATTACTCAATTGAAACCCCACCCCCATACACTCTCAATCCATGATTTACCCACTAAACTACAATAATTGCCCACTACTTCAATCCATACCTCTCTACACTAGCCCTCTCTATAAATCTAAGCTCTAACTACCTAAATTCCAATACATTCTATACAATCTTCAGTCATTCACCGTAAAGGTCACTAGATTGCTATTTTTGATAGCCAAAAGAGAGGGAAAGTTTAACAATTTGTTCATACACATATGTTACGTAGTTAGTTTTTACAACATCTCAACACCTATTACCATATTAGAAGCAATATCACTAAGTTTGGGGAAATTGTAAGTCTAGCACGCCAAGTGTTCGACGGATTGCTCGAGTGAAGTTTGGGGGATTTTTTTTGTTGAAGCTCACACCAATTCTAATCCAATGGCACCTAAACCAGCATCAAAACGTTAACGTTGTGAGAGTTTAGGGTTCACACTACCAACACAAAACTTTGACAGGCGAAAATTTATAAGTGTCGCTGCCGCCGATCGTTACGACTACCTTGTGACAAAAGCACTCACACCAGAGTGGGGGTTGGCACTTGACCATGTTGACGGTGAAATGATGCAACAAATCTATCAAAAAGGTTGAAATAAGTTCACGGAAGAGCCCGGGCCATCAATTATGAGTGTGGTCAAGGTGTTCTACGCCAACGCAGAGGATAAGGCCCCATTAAACGCATTTGTGCGGGGTAGGTTAGTTCCTTTTAGTGCCGACGCCATCAACACATATTACCAATTACTAGTTCCTAGACATTTCCAGTACGCTCACTTACGTGACCATGATCATGATTACGAGGCTATTTTAAAAGAAATGACAAAGCCGGGTACCACATGGATCAAGAGCCGAAAAGGAGGCACTGTCTTCCACAGTAAAGATCTCAGCTGGTACAGAAAGATATGGTATGCATTCGTGTGCGCCAAGTTATTTCCATCCACACACACGTCAGATGTGCCCAAGGAGAAGGCATTGCTTTTATATGCCATTGTCCAAGATTTTATCATCGATGTGGGGGCTATAATCAATTTTTCCATCCGAAGATGCCTGCGCGGACCATTCTCTGGCGGTTTGCCACACCCATCGCTCATTTTTGGGTTGTTTAGACAGGAGGGAGTACGATGGTCCGATGATGAGACCACCCAGATGCGGCTTCAGATGTTAGAAACGAGGATGATTGTGCGGTATTCAGTGTGGCCTGGGGGCGAGTAGCACCCTAGAGGAGTCGGGTTTATATTTCCATCAGCCTCAAAGAATGAGGCTGACGCTGAGGAAACCTCGGATGACGACGAATTTCATGGGGATGCAACGATGGGAGAGCAAGGAACGAAGGCGACACCACAACCCGAAGCTTTATCTAGCCCTCGGTTCTAGAGCCTTCAGAGATAAATGGATGGGTATAACAAGGATGCCCGAATAAAGATGCGGAGACTCGCGACGAGGCAGGACCATATGTTCGACGCTATGAATATGTCCTTTGCCTCATTGAACGCGACACTCCAGAGTTTTAATCCCAATGCACAATTCCCATATCAGCAGCCAACCCCGATGCCAAGGTTTCCACCCAGTGATTCAGATGACGAACAACAACCACCACCACCTCTAGCTTAGAAGATTTTAGGGAAGTCCTCATACATTTACTGCTTTATTCTTTCCAATGAGGACATTATAATTTTCAAGTTTGGGGGATTTAGTTAGTTTTTAAGCTTGCATGTTTAATTTTATTAGTTAGCCTTGCATATGTTAGTTTCATGTTTAGTTTTAGGATTATTAAATGTTTGCATTCATGTAGTCACTTAGTTGCATAGTGATATAGGATTATAAATAGTTTTATTTAGTTTTTAATCATGTTATGTTTATCATTTATTTTAAAAACATTTTTAGTTAATTATGTGTTATATTGTATATGTCCAGCGGTTTGATATAGTTCATGTTATTTTGGCCAATGATGAGAATGGGATTATGTAGACAAGTAAGGTATTGATTATTTGAACTTAGATGCAATTTTTGTTATGAATTAGATCTTATGCATGTTTGACACTGGTATAAAAAGGTTAACACGTCAATAACACTTATGTAGACTGATTAGTTCAAATTGATACATAAGGATTTTATAAAGGATAATGCTAGTTTAAATGAAAGAATGACAAGGATAGGCAGTGAAGACAAAGAATTAGGCAAGAACCTAAGTTTGGGGGAAAAAGTGGGGTATATAAGCTTCTAAAAAAAATTGTATAAAAAAATATGGGAACTTTCCCGAGAGAATAAATTGAGTCCTGTGGTGGGTTGAGAAGAAGCGTGAAACGCACTCCCCATAAACACATGCGTGAGATGGAGCGTAAAACGCACTAACTTTGAAAAAACTAAAAAAAGAAAGAAAAGAAGAATTAGATGGGAAATAAGAGCAAAAAGCCCCCGTGATTGAAAAAGAAAGCATAAGTACCACCCTCGATATTGGTGATTGTTTGATTTTAGTTGGATCTCGTCAGTTTTGAAATTTTTGAGTTTACACTGTACGATGCCTTCTAGGAGATTTGTTATGTTTTAAATTTGCATTCACATCAGTTAGCATGATAAGAAATTATTGATTGGTTTTGATATGAAATATTGTTGAGTTTGCTTGATTTCTTTGAGGTCGGATGAATAAATTTGAATCTATGATGACTGTTGGATTCGTAGACATATAGATTAGATGCATTACATCTCATTGCATTGCATTGTCTAGTATTTTTGTGTTGTTTCGTGCTCGAGGACTAGCACGGTTTAAGTTTGGGGGATTTTGATAAGTGGGTTTTATACCTACGAATCGTCATCTAATTCAAGCTTAAAGTGTGTTAATTCTTGGTTTTTATGTTATGTTTTTACTTGTTTAGTGTTGTTTTGTGTTTAGGCATGGTGGAGTGGCAAATGGACCAAACAGGTGAAAGTATGGCGAAATTTGGCAAGATTAGGAGCAAAACATGGACCATTAGCAGAATTGATGCCAGCCGGGGCAGGCCTTTTTGTGCATGACACCCCCGCCGGGACAGGGGTCTTGATACTAAGTTGATGATCTACATACTGTAAGGCAATGAGCTACTTTCAAAGCTAAACCCGTCGGGAAGGGGTATGGGAGAATGCAGTGTCTGCTCCTTACGAATCTTTCTTAATAACATGGAGAATAGTTATTGGCTTGGAATAAAACTCGTCTTGGCGAGGAACTAGAGTCAGAATACATATCTTAGTGATATGATTAACAACAAACACAAGATTGACATATCATACAAGCAATTAGATCATTGAAAACTAATTTTTTGAGCAAGAGCATTGAAGGAAGACTTTGAAGGCAATTTTATAACAATTGCAGATTAAGGCTAGAGAGAAGGGCGGTTCTGGATTTTATTCTTCTTCTTTAGTTTATATTTGTAATTGAGATGATATTTAATTTATTTAATTCAGTATTTATTTCATTGACGATGAACTAAATTCTTTATTAGGCTTATAACGGATCTTTGAGTGGAACGATGATTATGTAAACTTTGATTTTTAGTTTAATAAGCTATTATGCGGTTTATCTATATTGATTTGTGATTGAATTTATGAATTGCTTGATCACCAATTTTATGTGGACTTGTATGGATTCGAGAGATGAAATAAGAGTCTAGACTTAGTCAATATAGTATGTGTTCTTGAATTCTGTGAATGAATGGAATCTTGATGAATGTTAGGGTAGAGATATGCTTAACATCGCATGTAATCGGATAGAGAACTTGAACTTAAACCTTCTTTGATTGTAATTCACATAGAGATATAATGAGTTAGTTAATTAAGGTGTTTACCTTAATTCTATCTAAATTGTGGATTTGAGTTAATATGATATTTGTGCATCGAGAGGTGGCTAGTTCTACTTGAGTGTTCTTGATTAATAAACTAGGATAGTGAATTAAACTGGAATAAGGTGTAATAATCGGAGTGATGCTTAGAGTGAAGTTGTAAGCCTAATTCTCCAATACTTGTTTAAAAATTCAGTTTTTAGGGTTGTTGATTGTTTGGTAATTTTAGTATTTTTAATATTTGTAGTTATAATCTTGAAATTGGTTAGTTTAATAAAATTTGAATTAATAGGAAATCTGTAATTATGAGGTTAATTTCTAGCTAATCTCAGTGGGAATGATACTTGACTTATCATTATATTACTTGTTGACCACGTATACTTGCGTGTTGTGCGTATATATATTTTACCCAACAGTTGTCTCTGAAGTCGATTTGATCCCCCGGGGTTATCCCTGGGGGCTGGCTTGATGATTTCTCGGGGTTGTCTCCAGGGTTGGTTTGATGATTTTTCGGGGTTGTCTACGGGGTATTGGTTTGATGATCTGCTAGGGTTGTCGCCTGGGGTCTGCTTTGATGATTTCCCAGGGTTGTCTCTAGGGACTGGTTTAATGATCTCCCCGGGTTGTCTTCAGGGATGTGGTTTGATGATTTTTGGGGTTGTCTCTGGGGTAATGGTTTGATGATCTCCTGGGGTTTGACTGCTGTTGATTCTGTCTTTCCTCGGGGTTGTCTCCAATGTTAATTTGATGTCCCATGGTGCTATCTTTGGGGTTTGATCTGATGTTGTAGTCCTCCAGGGTTATCTCAGGATAGTGAAAAAGACGTTTTCCCTCCTGCATAGTTAATAACAGGAAAACAAAATTTCGAGTGTCTACAGATGCCCCTCTTTGTCATGTTTATGCAATGCAATGGAATGAACATGACAAAGATTACTAGACACTTGAAATATGACAAGGTATATTTAATGATGCAAATCACAATGCAATTAATATTAAAATGCTTTCCCAAATCGCACTTCGTATTTGGCCAATCGCACTTCGCACATCGCAAATCGCACATCGCACATCGCATCACAAATCGCTTTACCATTACTGGTGGTTGCTGATGCCTATGTTAGGTTTGATTCTAACGGTTGTCTTTCATCAGTGCCGCTGATGCTTATGCTGGTTTTGACTCCAACTGTTTGATTTTTGTCAGTGTTACCGATGCTTGTTTGATGAAGATAAATTGAGATGTTTTCTACATCTCTGTTGGGGATGACGTTCTAAAATCACTGGACCTTCCTGATGTATACGCTGGTAGTTTACAACGGTGCCTACACTGCTGGTAGCTAACAACAGTGTCTGCCCTACTGGTAGTTGACAACAGTGTCTGCCTTGCTGGTAGTTGACAACGACACCTACACTGCTGGAAGTTGACAACGGTGTCTACCCTGCTGGTAGTTGATAACGGTGCCTACCATGCTGGTAGTTGACAACGGTGATTATCTTGCTGGTAGTTGATAACGGTGCTGTTGGGCAAAATCAATACGCACAAAACACGCAAGTATACTTGGTCAACAAGTAATATAGTAGTGAATAAAGTATCGTTCCCACGAAGACAAATTAACAAGAAATTTAACTTCACAATTATCAATTTTCTATTAATCCTAATTCTATTAAACTATTCAATTTAATGGTTTAAAATTATAGAAACTAAATTAATAAATAAATAAACTATCACAAAACAATCACTAATATCAAAATCCAGAATTTCAAACAATTGATGGAGAATTAGACTTATGATTTCACCCTAAGCTTCACTCTGATTTTCAAACCTTTATTCCAACTCAATTTAATATCCCAGTTTATTAATCAAGAACACGAATGTAGTACTAGCCACCTCTCGATGCACTAATACCATATTAACTTAAATCCACAATTAAGATAGAAACAAGTTAAACACCTAAATCAACCAACTCACTATATCTCTATGTGAACTGAAATTAAAGGAGGTTTAAGCTCAAGTTCTCTATCCGATTACATGTGATGTCAAGCATATCTCTACCTTAACAATAATCAAGAATCTGTTATTCATAAAATTCATGACACATGCTATATTAACTAGGTCTAGATTTGAATATCCTCTCTCGATTCCATTCAAATCCACAAGGAATTGTTGATCAAGCAATTCATAAATTCACGCTCAAATTAGCATAGATAAACTGAAAATATTTTATTGAACTGGAAATCAAAGTTATCAAATCATAGTTTCACCCAAAGATCCATCACAAGCCTAATAAGTGAATTAGTTCATAACGAATGAATTAAAAATTGAATAATCTAACGAAAACATCCTTGCAATTACAATTAAAAGACTAAATAGAAGAATAATGATGAACACCCTTCACGTAGCCTAGAATTGCAATCGTCACGAAAATCTCTTCAAATTACTCCTCCAAAGCTTGCACTTGAATCCTGGAATTTATCTCTGTAATATGCTTTTTGTGTTGTGTGATTTGTTATTTGTAACATAATCTCTAGCTCTCCCTTTGTTCTAGCCGAAGTCCCTCTTTATAAGACTCCATGCGCATCATCAAAGTCCCACAAACCAAGTCCCAGCAGAGTTCAAGGCTAACCAGGAGACTCCAGGAATCGACACCCCCGCCAAATGGGTACAAAGCAATTATAGCCTTCCTACGTGGCATTGCTCGATTCTAAAGAAAATTTTCCATTTCATGTATTTTTCCACTTTTGCTCCAAAAGACCACCCTTCTTCACCACTTGCCTCCATGACCACCCTACACATATAAGAACATGAAACTAGTGAAAACGAACACAAAATAAGAAGATAACTACGAATTTAAGCTTGAAATGAACTTCGATTTGTGTATATTAAATCCACTTATCAGGTGCCTACCTTGCTGGTAGTTGATAACGGTGCCTACCCTACTGGTAGTTGACAACGGTGCCTACCTTGCCGATAGTTGACAACAGTGCCTATCCTGTTGGTAGTTGATAACGGTGCCTACCCTGCTGGTAGTTGACAATGGTGCCTACCCTACTGGTAGTTGACAACGGTGCCTATCCAACTGGTAGTTGACAACGGTGCATACCCAACATGTAGTTGACTAGGGTGCCTACCCTGCTGGTAGTTGACCACGATTCTTACCCTACTGGTAGTTGACAACGGTGCCTATCCTACTGGTAGTTGATAACGGTGCCTACTCTGTTCGTAGTTGACAATAACGCCTACCATGTTCTTAGTTGACCACGGTGCCTACCCTACTTTTAGTTGACAACGATGCCAACCCTGCTGGTAGTTGACATCAGTGCCTACCCTGCTGGTAGTTGACAATGGTGCCTACCCTACTGGTAGTTGATAACGGTGTCTACCCTGCTAGTAGTTGACAACGGTTGATCACCGAACTGTCTCGATGCCTACTCGAATGATAGTTTACAACAACAAATTTTTTCTCAAGTCTGGGCATTTAATGTGCACACATATTTAACTCTACTGGGGATGCATACAAAACTTTTTAATGAAGATGTGCACTAATAAAGCACGGTTGCACATGTGCAGACCATGCATAATGTGATGATTTAAATTTATCCTTAGGAGTCTATTATCCTAGGTTGATGCATATGCTTAATTGAATTGATTAAATCTATAAAGATACATCACCCTTTCTGAGGTAATTTGGAGTTTTTTTTAGCTTTTGAGTGCTTGTGCCCCATTTCCTTGTGCTTTTTATTCACTTAATTGATCGAATGATGACACAGGTGTCATTTGGCGTCCCCTGGAGGGTCTTGATGATGAGTGGGATTTGTACCTACAAATCAAGCACTCTAAGCCTTAAGAAGTTGCTTATTTGTCTTATTTTATACTACTTTTATATAGTGTTTTCTATTATTTGGTTTAAAAGTTCTTTGCAAGGATTATTAGGTCATTTCCAGCTTTTAAAGGATAAAACTGTCATTTTCTCAATCTGCTAGCATAACGCTTGAACTTCCTTTGTTAAGAGGCGCTATGATTGCCTTCTATAATGACAAACCAAGAGTGGCGCGTTGTAGCATTGGTTCACAAAGCAAAGATAGCATCGCAGCGTGACTTATTGACCAGACATCTTTGACTGGTGCCGCATCGCTTGTCCAAGGCAAAAGGGTGGCGTCGCAGCGCCACCTCCGGTCTCCAGGCAGACAACAGTGTATTAATGACCTAATTGGCTTATCACTAAGAGATATCATTTTGAGCAGCCTCCTTCTCAGTTTTTTTTGGGAAAGCTTAGAAACTAGTTTAGAGATAAAGTAAGCTTAGAAGAGGAAGAAGTTGGTTCTTCAAAGAAGAAAAGTTCATTATTTCCAAATTGCTCGGATTCTACATGGTGATGAGAAGAATTAGAGCTGGAATACTTTAAAAGATGAGTTTTCTTTATCTAAATCTTCCATTTATTTTTTTATTTTGAGCATGTTGAATACATTGATAATGTTGTTTAGTTCTATAGTTATGAACTAATTACATTTCTAGGATTGCAATGTAACCTAATGATTAGTTTAATTAAATTTCTCTTCTATTTATTATAATGAATCATGTTTGAATGGGTTATTGTAATTCATGCTTATTTATTGATTACTTGGCTAAGTAATTGATGTGAGTATTAATTTATATTGAAAAATGGATTTTAATGCTTAACCCTAATTATAATATCACTTGTTATGATCATTCCAAAGGGAATGAAGGCATATCTTGCATAATAGAATAGGAATATATCTATTTGCCTTGTGTAACCATTGAGAATTAAAGTTTATTAATTCTTAGTCTAATCATTTTCACCATAGGAATATTATGATTTATTTAGCTAAGGGATTTGTATTTGACCATCGGAAGAGGCTTATGTGTACACAGTTTTCTCGGTTATCCATTCTTGTGATTTGTTAGATAATTAGAGAGTTATGAGATTCTACGAAGCATTAAGGGAGTTGTGTTGGGTGTAATCTAATTATGCACATCACGCAAGTATATGTGATCAACAAGTAATATAATGATAAATAGAGTATCGTTCCCAAATAGACAAATATTGAATTTTATTCTAAAAATTACCAATCTTGTATTATCTCAATTTTATTAAACTATTGATTTAATGATAAAGTTAATGAAAACCTACTAAATAAAAGAAAATCAACTAACTACCACAAACTTTAATCAAATATTGGAGTACTAAGCCTACAATTTCACTTTATGCTTCACTTAGATTGTCACACTTCTTTTTAATTCAATTTAACTATTCCAGTTCATTAACCAAAAACACGAAAGTAGATATAACCATCTCTCGATGCACTATACCCATATCAACTTAAATCCACAAATGATAGAATTAAGCAGAACACCATAATTAACTAATTCACTATATCTCTATGTGAATTACAATTAAAAAAGGTTTAATCCTAAGTTCTCATAAGATTACATGCAATGTAAAGGTATATCTTTATCCTAGACATAAATTATGAATCCCAACAAAACACAGAATTCACAATCACATGTTATTATGATTAAGTCTAAACCCATATTTCATCTCCCGAATTCATATAGGTTCACAAAGAATTGGTGATCAAGCAACTCATAAATTTCGCACAAACCATAATAGATGAACTGAAAATAACATCATTAAATTAAAATCGAAGCATGAAAATCTTCATTAGGCAAAAAGATCCATCATAGGCTTAATAAGAGAATTTAGTTCATAGCTAATAAATTAAAAATTGAAACGATCAAAGAATCAAGCATCCTGATTACAAAACTGAAATTGAAGAATGAAATCAGTAAATAGAACCACCCTTTTCTTCAATTCACTTTGAAATCTTCGTGCTCCAACCTCTTTGCATCAATTCCTCCAAAATATTCTCAAAAGTTAGTGTTTGTTAATTGGAATGTTGAATAATGATTGTAATTGATGATATCCCTTCTCTGCAACTGAATAATCTTCTTATCTTGTCCCAATCACATATTAAGTCCACAAGCTTCACAACATCAGAAGTAGAATTACATCAGAAGAATTCCAACTCTGCTGCGCACCCCCGCCCCGACAGGCGTTTTACTTATGAGAACCCCCACCCTGACGGGTATCAAAGTTAATGATGATGTGGACCACCGCCCGGCGGGATACTTAACACTATGAACCCCCGCCCTGGCGGGCATACGCTCTGTACATCACTATTTTTGCTGCTTTTCCTGCTCTTTTCGCTACTTTGCTAATCAAACCTCGCCTTAGCCAATACATACTGAACCTACTACATAAACACAATACACACGCATAAAACAGTACTAAAATATACGGATTAGCAACCGTTTAAGTCCAAAAAAGTATCCAATTCGTAGGTATAAAACCCACTCATCAAGTTGTAATCCTAGCTTGCCATATTTGATACAACTCTTTCTTACCATTTACTGTTTTAATCATATTACTTTAACCACACCATCTTTACTTACTTGTTTAGATAAGACCGAATTGATATAATTTTAGTATTTGATTAGCCGTAGTACTATTTCCTTGTGGGTTCGATAATCAACTTATTACTTGTTAGACCACGTATACTTGCACATGTTTTATTGATTGTGAAAACAACCAACATGTTTTTGGCGCCATTATCGGGGAATGAAGTATTCTTTGTTTTTCAATATTAATACTAACTCAAAACGATCTTAATTTAAACTGATTTTCTATTTAAACTTTTTCTTAGGTACTCTTGATTGTGTATACCACCTCGCAGGAATCAAAATATAATACCTCTTGATTCTGAGGTTGACATAACATTTAGAAGACTGAGAAGAGAAAGGGCTTGGGAAATACCAACTCTAGTTATTATGGCCAAGGAAATTCAAAAATCTTTGCGGGAAATATTCAAGCGAGCATACTAAGGCTATCAATTCAAGCTAACAACTTTGAAATCAAGCCGGGTACTATTCAAATGATACAAAACTATGTTCAATTCGGAGGGATTCCTAATGATGACCCCAATAATCATTTGATAAACTTCGTGGAAACCTATGACACTTTCAAATGTAATGGAGTGTCTGATAATGCTATCAGCTTAGATTGTTTCCATTTACTCTTCGGGACAAAGCCAAGAGTTGGTTGCATTCACTTCCACTAGGCTCTATTACAACTTGGGCTGATTTGGCTAAGAAATTTGTAGCGAAGTTCTTTTCGCCAGCGAAAATAACAGACATGATATCACATCCTTTATACAATATGAATCTGAGTCTCTATACGATTCCTGGGAGCGATTTAAGGATTTATTGAGATGATGCCCACACCATGGATTGCCCGATTGGCTTCCAATTCAGACATTCTCTAACGGATTATCCGGTTCTATTCGTTCGAGTATTGATACTGCGGCTGGTGGGGCCTTTATGTAAAGAACTTTGATGAAGGTTATGACATGGTGGAGACCATGGTTGTGAACATTTATCAGTGGCCTAATGATAGGCAAGCACCACGGACAATTGTAGGTGTTTACGAGGTTGATGCAGTTACGACATTGTCTGCTAAGAAAACTGCCCTTACTAAAAGAATTGATGCTATAGGGGTACAATCAGTGCAAAGTGTGGCGGTGCCATGCGATTTATGTACGGGGAACCACCCTACTGATCAGTGCGCCATTAGCCCTAAGTCAATTCAGTTTGTCTCAAAGTTTAGGCGGCCACAGAACACCAATGTTCCCACGCACTACCATCCTGGTTTGAGAAATCACCCAAATTTCTCGTGGAGCAACAATAATAGCAACCAAGCTCAAACCTCTACCAACAGACCTCATATTCAAATCCTCCCGATTTGTAATCTCATAATCAACATCCACAAAGCTCTTACCAACCCCCACCTCCTCAAGAAATAAAGCCTAGCTTTGAAGATCTTCTATCTCGGTACATATCTCAGAATGAGACGAGGATCAATAGCCAAGAGGATTCTGTCAAAAATTTGGAAACCTAAGTGGGTTAATTGGTAACAGCTTTAAATAGTCGTCCTTCAGGTACCTTGCCAAGCGACACTGATGTAAACCCAAAATGGGAAGGCAACGAGCAATGTAAAGCAGTCACTCTCCGAAGTGGTAAGAGATTGAATGAAACTAGAGGAGAAACCTCAACAATGCAATCGAAAGTTATTGAAGAGGATAACATTGTTGAGCCTAATTGTGAAAAGTCTGGGGGAGAAGAGAACATGCAAAAGGAAACCACAATACTGGATCCTTTTAGTAACAAGCCTAGTCATGTAGTCCAACTAATACCGCAACGAATTCAGAAGCAAAGGCTGGATAAATAATTTTTGAAGTTCTTAGAAGTTTTCAAGAAACTTCATATTAATATCCTGTTTATTGAAGCGCTGGAACAAATGCCCAGTTATGTGAAATTTATGAAGGACATTTTGACCCAAGAAAATGAAATTGGGGACTATGAGATAATCCCACTTATAGAGGAATGTAGTGATATTCTATAGAATAAGCTTCCACCTAAGCAGAAAGAACCTGGAAGCTTCACTATTCCATGCACCATCGGGGACCAGTTCATCGCAAAAGCCTTATGTGATTTAGGAGCTAACATCAATCTGATGTTGCTATCTATCTACAAGAAGTTGGGGTTAAATGATGCCAAGCCTACCAGGGTCACTCTACAATTGGCCGACAGATCCCTCACTTGTCCAAAGGGATTTGTAGAAGGCGTGCTTGTCAAGGTTGACAAGTTCATCTTTCTCGCAGATTTATTGTTCTGGACTTCGAGGAGGATAAGGAGGTCCCTATTATCTTGGGCATACCATTTCTAGCTACATGTAGGACACTTATAGACGTGCGGAAGGGGGAACTCACAATAAGAGTTTAAGACCAAGAAGTGACTTTTAATGTCTTCAGGTCTATAAAGTTCCCCAGTGCCTCTGAAGATTGCTTCTGGGCTGATGTGATTGACAAAGCAGTGAATGAAGTATTCTCTGAAAATTATATTTTTAATTCACTTGCGGCCACTCTGACTAGTGTTAGTAATGTGGACGAGCCTACTCATCTCGAGTATGTGAAGTTGTTGAATGAATACTCTCAGTTCTTAAAATCAAATCAAATAATGAAACCATTGACTAGAGCATAATCTACATCCAAGGAGAAATTACCTATTTTAGAGTTGAAACCTCTACCAAGTCATCTACGTTATGCTTATTCAAGAGAATCATCGAATCTACCTGTTATAGTTTCAGCATTGTTAAGTGACAGTTAAGAAGGCAAGCTCCTGCAAGTTCTCAAGAAGTATAAGACAAATTTGGGGTGGTCTATCTTAGACATCAAGGGCATCAGTCCCTCTATTTTCATGCACAAAATCCTCCTTGAGGATGGTTCTAAGCCTTCTCTTGAACATCAAAGGTGGTTGAAACCCATAATGAAGGAGGTGATCAGAAAAAAAATCATCAAGTGGCTTAATGCGGGTGTCATCTACCCGGTCTCTGACAGTTGTTGGTCGAATTACCGATCACTAAACACGCACAAGTATACACGGCCTAACAAGTAATATAGTGATAAGAAAAGTGGCATACCCACGAGGAACTATAACTAATATTTACCAAATACTGACTTTGTATCGTTTAAGGCTTATTCGAATAGCAGAATAACGGATGTGTAATTAATCTAGTTGTATCTAATTATCAAACAAGTAAATGGATAATGAATGGTATCGAAGGTGCTACAAGATAAGGTTATAACTTCACCCCACACTGGCATTTTGTCAAACACCTGGTGTGTTATGTTTCATCAAACTTCCTACCCTTCTCTCTTTGGTCTTAGTGGTCACGACAGTTTATCGACCGAGAACACACAAGTGCTCATACACCTATTCCGAGGTATGTACAAATATATCCTCTCTAGATCCACCCGATAGGGAATAGAACAAAAAGGAACATCCAAGCTAGGCAATAATCCTACACAAATTCTCAATGCGAATTAACCATAACAAAGATTTAAAGTGTAAGTTCTCAATGAGGTAACATATGGTGCACAGACATATGTCTATTCTATACACAAATTAGACAGTCGAATCAAGCCGACAACTCATAATCACATGCCAATATATTAAGGTGTAAATCTAAAATTCTTCTTTTAATATCATATAGATTACCAAAATCATCACTAATTTCTTAGCAAGAATCATTAAGCATGAATATATTAAACCAAACCATAAGGTGCCAACCAAAGAGATAAGACATTTAATTCAAAATAACAAAGGGTTCCATTATAACCTTAGAATCCAATAATTAGTTCATAGCTCTTGAACAAAATATAAGTAACAATAAAAATAACATTTATGGATTACAAAATCAAAGGAAACAAATGGATAAAAATAAACTCTATCAAAGCTCTTCAGTCTCCAAGAATTCTAATACATTCAAGCTTTCCAATCAATGTTGCTAATTGCTCTTAAGCTCCAAGAAATCCCAAGCATCTCCCTAATCTAGCTAAACTATATTTACAAACATTACCTAAGAGAAAATGGGAGAAAAACTACAACAGAGAGAGAAAGCTCAATCCTAGAGTGGGATAAGATATATCCATTAAGGAAGCTCACCCCCTCTTTTATATCCCAGTGTTTTTTCCTTAAGGCTAGGTCAAATCCAGTTCTTCTCTGTCTGGGAACCAAAGCCGACGCTGCAGTGCTGAGTCAGCATAAAGAGACTGGAGGTGGCGCTTTAGCGCCAGTTTATAGTAGAAGCTGAGAATGCTGCGGTCTTTGGTGATGTCACCTTTCTTTGGCGGTGTGAAATGGCTGCGGTGCAGTGTAGGAAAATTAATAGTTTTGTCCCTGCAAGCTGGAATAGACCTAATAAGCCCTGCAACACATAGGTTAAGAAAAATAATACCAAAATAATATAAAAGCTATATATAATCTATGAAGATTAAGCAACTTCTTAAGCAATAAAGGATTCCATTCACGGGTATAAATCCCACTCATCAAATACCTCGAAACTTATGTCTTTGCTTGTCCTCAAGCAAACTATCTAACACAAAAATAACAACAGTAAAACAACAACGCGAATGAAGTATAAAACTATATACTAGCATCATGGCTTCTAAGCTCAATCATAGCTACTCCTAGAGAACAAGAAAGACACAGATATGAATAAGGGTTTAATATCAATTTTCAAGCATAAGATTGTACTCGATCCATTCTATGTGTGTGTGTGAATACCAACCATCCTGACTAATCATATCTCAAAATAAGCTCACATAATCGATTGCAAAAACCAATATGAAAACTTAGTAACTTAAGCATTCAACAAGCACTAAGAACAAGACACAGATACAAGAAATGATCAAAAGGCTCTAGCATGAAGACAATAAAATCTGACTCAGATAGTGCTTAATTACCTTAGGCTATTCAGAGGTACCCATTAATGAGCTTTTAATCAATGACTCCTAAGCCAGATGACTTTAGGGCACTAGGTGTAGAACACCCCTATGAATCTAATAACTCGAGCAACAAAGGCCACATAATCAACTTAAGCCAAATTAGACTTTACGAAATCTGAGGATTCTTAGGTGAGTGCATTTTATGCTCTAATTCACCCTATCCCACTTTTATGGTCGAGTGTGTTTTACCCTCCATCTCAACTCAAGTCCGCGTTTATGGGCGAGTGAGTTTTACGCTTCATCTCGACCCACCACAAGCTTTTTGATAACACCATTTTTTTTAAAAAAAATTATATGAAAACATTCCAGAATCCAAGATCCAAAATTGTATAAGCGTCTAAGTCTTTTATTACCTTGTAATCATGAAAGTTTAACAGAGTGAACATATTCTCAAAGCAATAAAAACGCAAACTAAATTCGAAATATAACTAGTTAAAACAGTTAGTCGGTGCTTGCTAAGAAGGACAGATCAATAACAGTCTCAACTTACCGACTGAAGTCACCCCTATTCCACACATGCTTGACAGAACTCTAAGAAATAGATATAATCACTTGGCGCTTGTCATTAGCCACAATAAAAAATTATAATCTATAAAACCCACCCGGCATATGAATAGTTAAAGAATGGGAGATATGGTTAATCAAAAACCATAATATGAAAAGATACGAGTTAAAGTATACCCTCGCACTAATACCAGCTCAAAATAGGGTAAAGCCAAAACACATGGCATCAAGTATACCAATATGTGCAAATCTAAATATATGGATATAAACAAACCATACATACTTATAATTATAACAACATCCATAACAATAAACGAAACTACGAAGCTGTTCAAGCATCATCCATAATAATATTAAAACATAATAAATATGAGGCTAACCAAGCCCAAAATGATTTCAAAATCACAGTTCATACATGACTGCACTACACTACTTCTAACACATAAACAAAATACTAAGATGGCCACCTATCATGGCAGTAGACAGAATAAAACCGATAACACATAATACCCCCAAACTTAAGATGAGCAATGCCCTCATTTCTAAGCATATATAAATCAATACAAGAGGGCTTCCCTGAAGTTTGGTCACTCGGCATCAGCATTATCCTCGTCAGCTTCTGCGGGTGGCGATGGTGGAGGGTATGGTGGTAAAACAGGAGGCTCCAGGAACTGGAATGGCGTGAAATCAGCATCCTCACCACTATAGGCTATATAGATGCTCTACATAATGTTAACCAGTTCAGCTTGATACTGCATCATGATGTCCTGCCTCTGGGTAACTGTTGTTATGTGCCTCTGCTGCCTCTGAGCAGCAACATCTTAGTTCTGATGTAGTAGACTCATGGATGCCAGAATTTCTGCCAATGGTCCTTGTGAAGATGAACCTGACTCTGGTGGCTGAGATTATTCGGCCTCTGATATAGGAGGCAACTTAGTAGGTGGCCCGTACCCCTCACCTCTGACATGTGAGACGGCCCCATCCCATACACCGAAGCATGAGATGACTTGATGGTCGATGACTGACATGGGCGACAAAGTTATCTCTTCTGGTCCCCAATAAATACCTGCCCGCTTGCACAATCGGGCGATCAAGGATGGATGTGGAAGTCCCCCAGAAGTGGTACTCTTGATTGCCTTTAGGATGGAATCCTGAATAAGAACTCTGATATCCATGTCCAGACCCGTAAAAATGGTGAATAATAGGATCGCTCGATCTTTAGTCACGTCGCTAAGGAAACGAGTAGGGATCATGTTGGCATATATAAAACTGTACCACGCCTTCCCATAGCGACTGAGTGCATAATGCGGGAAACAGGTCTTCTCACCCGTTGTGTCATTGGTTTTCCATGTTGTCTCGGGCTTACAGAGCCTCCTAACAATATCGTCTAAGTTATAGCTATGAAGCCCCTGTTCTAAATAGTCCTTGCCATCATAGCTAGGCGTCGCAAAAAATGCATTAATGGATTGACTGTCATACGCCACCGATCGCCCCCTGACTTGAGCAACATCAGGACCGTCGGCATTGGCATGTGCATAGAACTCACGGACCACGGAAACGATAGCCGACTCAGGTGGTTTTGTGAAGTTCACCCACTTACGTCCAATGAGCATAGCCATCAGCTCGCCATCCTTTGTTTCATCAGGCCAAGAACCTCATTTGGGTACCAAGTTTTGTTTGGCAAAGGAATGCTTGTACCGTTTCCATGCTTCTTCACTAATAAATTTGGCATTGTCCCATCTTTGTGGTGCTGCTGATGAGGAGTTATCGATGCTAAGTCGTTGCCTCTTTGTAGCCATTTCAGAATTTAACAATTGGTTTGAACAAGAAGACTCAATCCAAAAACCCCCAAACTTAGGCCAAATAAATCCCAAAGAATTCCAATTTAAAAGCATCCCAAACACTTAAAATTATGGTTCAAGCAATTTTTCGAACACCTACTGTGCAAATTCTGGAAACCCACTTTGATAGCCCTCACTTAAAAATGCTCTATCCAGATTTTCATCAGTGGAAATCACCCACACAGACAACAAGAAATGCACAAACCCACACAATTAAATCAAAACTTGTTTTTGATTGAATGAAATCCCCAAATACCCTGAGTGGAGAACCCTAGCTTGATTTTTGACATCGACTCTTACTCCGTGCACCTGAATTGGGGTTATGTGGTTAGGATGTATGATTTGATCAAAGGTTGGGGTTTGAGGAAGTGAGGCGACAGGTTTGGGTTGCTTTGGCTATCGAGATCTATTTAGAGAGAAGGAGGGAATGGTCTGGTTTGCCAAATTCAGTCTAATTTCAAAAAAACAAAAATTCTCTACCCGTTTGCGCATGAGTATTCCTTCGTTGAGAGAGGCTGCTAAATACCGGGCTTTATCTTGGATTTTTAAGTGGTCTTTTGTATTAATGATGTGTGCTTTATTTCTTGGCGCTGCAACACAAGATGAAGAATGGAGAAAATGAACTTACGGCAAGTGCGACCTTGATGCATCTTACGGTCTTTGCATCGCGTTGTCGATGATTTAAAAAGAGTATTAGCGCTTCTGACGTTTGCCTTGATCTAACTTCTAATGCTATGATCTTGAAACCTTATATCAGAGTTTTCTACCTGGTTTTCTTGCAAAAGCCAAGCCAAGTATAAGCCATCACACGAATCAACACATATACTTGTAACAACCCACATGATAACTAGCTTAACTCTAACTACTATATACACAATAGCAACATACTAAATAAACATGCTACCTTCATACTATAGCCATAAAACATGCATATGAGATAAGACACTGCAGTAATAATCATACTGACAGCTATATTAACAAACTAAAGATAAAAGATGCAATGTAAACTAGACATAAGTAAAGAAAAGAAGAGAAATTGATAATGAGATGGGGTTGCCTCCCCACCAAGCGCTTGTTTTAAAGTCGTCGGCCCAACTCTTTCACTGTCGTTCAATCCGACTCATATGTGAAGATGACCATTTCATGCCGCCTATTTGTCAACTCCTTTACGTTTATGGCAGACATGGATGATTGGCCATCCCCCTTTACTTCACCCATCGACATGAAGAATCATTCACCACTAGAATTATCCACTAATTTGCCTTTCTCGCCAATCTAAAATCGTTCTTTGTGCGCTAGTGGGCCCTCTAGGGTTTCCACAACCATGAGCGTGGTTTCTAACTTTTCATTAATCTTGATAATACAACCACTCGTGATCCTCTTTTCTCTTTCTTCAGACTGCACATGTTGGTCAATCGGCACTTTGACATATCCATCAACCACTTTGTGAGACTCATCGCCTTCTCCTTGCGTATCCACTGTGCAATGCTCTACAATTTCATCATTGTAATTAGTTATGACCGGTAGATTGCCTTGCGGTGGATTTTTGATGGCATTGACGAGTTGTCCCAATTGACTCTCGAGGCTCTGCAATGAGGCATCTTGGTTCGCCATTCGAACCTCATTTCTCTCTATAAAGTTGGTAAGGAGTTCTTCAAGCCTCTCTTCTTTGTATACAGAAAAACTCTCATTGGTTTAAGATGTCGCCTTGTATTGCGGCGGAGATGGATATTCAAATCGGCTTGGATAGGAAAATTTTGGATCATGATATTGCTCTGGACTGTAGTCCCAAGAGTTTGGATAACCTTGACAGTCTGGATGATACTAGGTCAGTTCAACGGCAGCTCGTTCCTGACAGTAAGCATTCTGAGTGGACTGACACTCAAGATTGTCAGAAAACCTTAAGAGATTTGAAATTTGATCTTGCAATCTCTCAAGTCCTTCTTCCTATCTTAGTTGTGCCGTCCTCTCAGAAGGCCATTGATAATAATGCTTGTCCATCATCTGAAAGCTTAAAAACAAAAGAAAGATCAAACAAATAAAAGATAAATATAAACATTCAAATTAAGACTAAATTGATTGAAATCAATATTGGGCTATATTAGAATAATAGTTCCCCAGTAACGGCGTCAAAAACTTGTTGGTCGGATTACAGATCACTAAACATGCGCAAGTATACGTGGCCTAACAAGTAATATAGTGATAAGAAAAGTGTCATACCCACGAGGAACTATAACTAATATTTACCAAATACTGACTTTGTATCGCTTAAGGCTTATTCGAATAGCAGAATAACATATGTGTAATTAATCTAGTTGTATCTAATTATCAAAGTAAGTAAATGGATAATGAATGGTATCGAAGGTGCTACAAGATAAGGTTATAACTTCACCCCACACTAGCATTTTGTCAAACACCTGGTGTGTTATGTTTCATCAAACTTCCTACCCTTCTCTCTTTGGTCTTAGTGGTCACGACAGTTTGTCGACCGAGAACACACAAGTGCTCATACACCTATTCCAAGGTATGTACAAATATATCCTCTCTAGATCCACCCGATAGGGAATAGAACAAAAAAGAACATCCAAGCTAGGCAATAATCCTACACATGTCTATGCGAATTAACCATAACAAAGATTTAAAGTGTAAGTTCTCAATGAGGTCACATATGGTGCACATACATATGTCTATTCTATACACAAATTAGACAGTCGAATCAAGTCGACAACTTATAATCACATGCCAATATAGTAAGGTGTAAATCTAAAATTCTTCTTTTAATATCATATAGATTACCAAAATCATCACTAATTTCTTAGCAAGAATCATTAAGCATGAATATATTAAACCAAACCATAAGGTGCCAACCAAAGAGATAAGACATTTAATTCAAAATAACAAAGGGTTCCATTATAACCTTAGAATCCAATAATTAGTTCATAGCTCTTGAACAAAATATAAGTAGCAATAAAAATAACATTTATGGATTACAAAATCAATGGAAACAAATGGATAGGAATAAACTCTGTCAAAGCTCTTCAGTCTCTAAGAATTCCAATCCATTCAAACTTTCCAATCTATGTTGCTAATTGCTCTTGAGCTACAAGAAATCCCAAGCATCTCCCTAATCTAGCTAAACTATATTTACAAACATTACCTAAGAGAAAATGGGAGAAAAACTACAACAGAGAAAGAAAGCTCAATCCTAGAGTGGGATATGATATATCCATTAAGGAAGCTCACCCCCTCTTTTATATCCCAGTGTTTTTTCCTTAAGGCTAGGTCAAATCCAGTTCTTCTCTGCCTGGGCACCGGAGCCGACGCTGCAACGCCAAGTTTAAGCTTTGGAGCAGCGTTGCGGTATTAAGTCAACCTTAAAGAGACCGAGAGAGGTATGTTGCAGATCGCCCGATTTATAAAAGAAATGGGGCATTGTTGACTGAGCGATGTCACCTTCTGCCGGCGTGTGGGAAGCCAGTAGTGTGTTTAAGCTCACAGCATAGGCGCGCCACTGGCCGTGTAGTAGAAAAATTACAATTTTGCCCCTGCAAGTTGGAAAAGACCTAATAAGCCCTGCAACACATAGGTTAAGCAAAATAATACCAAAATAATATAAAAGCTATATGTAATCTATGAAGATTAAGCAACTTCTTAGGCAATAAAGGATCCAATTCGCGGGTATAAATCACACTCATCAAAAGTCCGTGGGTTGGTCCAATCCAATGTGTGCCAAAGAATGGCGTTATGATAGTGGTGTCTAACGAAAATAATGAGTTGATTCCTATATGGACTTTAACTGGATGGAGGGTATGTATGGAATATCTAAAATTAAACAAGTCCACTTACAAAGATCACTTCCTCTACCCTTCATTGATTAAATGCTTGATAGGCTCGTTGATCATGAATTCTACTATCTCTTGGATGGGTACTCGGGCTACAATCAAATTGATATAGCACCCGAAGACCAAAAGAAAACAACCTTCATATGTCCATATGGGACCTTTGCCTTCAGGAAAATGTCTTTTGGATTATGTAATGCTCCTGCAACATTCCATAGATGCATGATGTCCATCTTTTCTAACATGGTGGAACAGACGCACAAAGTGTTTATGGATGATTTCTCTGTTTTCAGGAGTTCTTTTGAGGCATGTTTAAAAAACTTGACTGCAATACTGGAGAGATATGTGGAAACTAACCTATTATTGAATTGGGAGAAATGTCACTTCATGGTAAGAGAGGGGATTATTTTGGGACATAGAGTGTCTGCTAGTGGAATTGAAGTGGACAGAGCAAAAATTGATGTAATTGATAATCTTCCACCGCTATCAACTGTGAAATGAGGATAAAGTTTTCTAGGGCATGCCGGGTTTTACAGGAGGTTTATTAAGGACTTCTCTAAAATTACTAAACCGCTCTACAGCCTGTTAGAAAAAGATGTGCCTTTCAAAGTTGACAAAGCCTGTCTAGAGGCATCTGAATTGTTAAAGGAAAAACTTGTCTCTGCTCCTATTATAGTGTCCCCTAACTGGAAATTGCCTTTTGAACTTATGTGCGATGCCAATAATTTTTCCATTAGGGCGGTGATGGGTCAACGGACAGACAAGGTATTTCACACTATATACTATGCCAATAAAACCCTAATAGATGCTCAGCTCAATTATACCACTACTGAGAAAGAGCTACTGGTAGTAGTATATGCTTTTGATAAATTTTGCTCATATCTCATCAGGACAAAAGTTATTATGTACATCGCCTATTCGACTATCAAATATCTAATCTTAAAGAAAGATGCCAAGCCAAGGTTGATTAGATTAGTCATTCTCCTTTAGGAGTTTGATTTGGAGATTCGTGATAGAAAGGGAACTGAAAACCAAGTAGTGGACCACCTATCGAGATTGGAGAACTCGGGCCAATCGAGAGAAACTGACATGGTGATAAATGATTTCTGTTTGGACGAGCATCTATTTGTTGTTCATAGTGTAGCCCTTGGTATGTCAATTTTGTAAATTACATCGCAAACAATATGCTATCGCCTAATATGAGCTATCAACAGAGGAATAAATTTCTAAGTGATGTGAAACACTATCTTTAGGATGAGCCATTACTGTTCAAAAAAGGTGCAGACCAAATCTTGAGAAGATGTTTACTTGAGGAATAGATTGAGGATGTGCTCCATCACTACAATTCGTCTAATTATGGAGGACATTTTGGTGGGCAAAGAACGACAACAAAAGTTCTCCAATCGGGTTTCTACTGTCCAACCCAATTTAAGGATACTCATCTGTATGTATAGCGATGAGATAATTACCAAAGAGTGGGTAATATCTCAAAAAGGCATGAAATGCCTCTATAAAATATTCTTGAAGTAGAACTTTTTGATGTTTGGGGCATAGACTTCATGGGCCCGTTTTCGTCGTCCTACAACAATTTTTACATACTAGTCGCTATGGACTATGTATCCAAGTGGGTAGAAGTCATAGCCTTGCCTACCAACGATTCCAAAGTCGTGCTTAATTTCCTTAGAAAGAACATTTTTACACGATTTGGCACACCCAAGAAGATTATTAGTGATGAGGGCTCACATTTTTGTAATAAGTACTTTGAGGCCCTTCTTGCTAAATATGGGGTTTCCCATAAAATTGCCATCGCCTACCATCCGCAAAGTAGTGGGAAAGCGGAGGTGTGGAATAGGGAGGTAAAATGGATCTTGGAAAAGATTGTGAATCCGAACCGTAAGGATTGGTTCAAGAAGCTTGATAATGCCTTTTGGGCCTATCGCACCGCTTATAAAACACATATTGGAATGTCTTCATATAAGCTTATTTATGGTAAGGCGTGCCATCTCCCTGTCGAATTGGAGCATAATGCATATTGGGCAATTCAAAAGCTCAATTTTGACTTGACTGCAGCGAGTGAGAAACTATTATTTCAACTAAATGAGTCGGACGAGTTCAGGCTCCAAGCGTATGAAAATGCCAAGTTGTATAAGGAGAAGATGAAACGGTGGCACGGCAAGAAGATAGTCGAACCAGAATTTGAACCGGGGTAGAATGTGCTTCTTTTCAACTCCAAACTAAAACTCTTCCCTAGGAAACTGAAGTCCAGATGGTTGGGGCCATTCAAAATTGCGAAGGTTTATCCGTATGGTGCTATTAAGGTTGAGGATCCACATTATACCAGCACTTTCAAAGTAAATGGGCAACGTTTTAAGCATTACTTGGGTGGCGACATCGACCGTTAAATGATGTCCATTACCCTTGGGGACCCGGTATGAGCCGGGGGGGAATAGTCAAGCTGGCGACTTTAAAACAAGCGCTCAATGGGGAGGCAACCCCATTTCAATATCACTCTTATATCCTTTTAGTTGTCTATTATCTTAATAAGTTTGTTTTCATTTAATTTTAATATGTATAATGCCGTACTTTTGTTGTTTTGATGGTAGTAATATTTACATAGGCCTTATATATCATATTTTTCTTTAGTAAGCATGTTAGTAAATATGTAAGTCTATTTTCTGCATGATATTGGTAGCCATTAGTTTATTTAAGTCTCGATAGCCTTTTGAGTATGCTTGCTTTTATAAAATCCAATTGGTTGAGTCATAGTAGTATAGATCATTCTGGTATAATGTAAGTTTTTGACCAAAGTGTTAGTGTTGATATGGTAAAATACGTGTAATTCTAGTATTTTATGTTAAATGCTTTGGTATATTGTAGCATGTTGATATGTGTTTTTGATATAGTATGCTTTGGTATATCTTTTGTTAAAATGCTTGCTTATATGGAATTGTTAAAGTTTAGTGTTTAGTTAGTTTTATTAAGTTTTAGTATAGGTATACTTTTGGTTTTAGCTGTTAGTTAATGTTATTAAGCTTTTTATTGTATAAGTATGCATTGTGGAATAAATTTTTGCTAGGATAAGTGTTGGCATGGGCCATGGTTTTGCCTACAAAAAACTTAAATTTTTTTTACAGTGCGGTAGTGTGCCATGCCGCATGACGCCACACCATTTTGTCTTGAAAAGCGCACATGGCGCCTACCTCAAAGCCCAAAATTAAGGTCCCGCGCTGTAGCGCCTCCAAAGGCCTATCATCTCGCACCGCAATGCCTAAATCTCCCAAACCTGCTGCTAATATCCGTCGCGGCTCCAAATTTTGTTCTTGGTCTCATGTACAAATGGCCATGACGATCCGATTTAAATACCAGGCCCCACAACGCTTAGCAAAAAGATTTGATTTGTGGCCATTCCACGGTTGTAAAGATCGAGAAAATCAAATTTATTGTAAAATAATTTTATTTAATTAAATAATGAATAAAATTATATTATATTATTATTATGTGTTAGTAAGATGAAGGTTGTTCTATAACCTAAATGTATCGGAATATCATAGTATTCTGGCTACGTGAAAGAATTAAAGTGTTTGAATTTCCAAGACGAAAATAAAAGCTTTCCGAAAAATTTTCTGAAAAATACTATTCACAAATTTCTACTCGGGAATTATTTTTGAACTTCTGAGAAATACGTAACGATAGAATAATAAGGAAGGATGGAATATGTAATAATATTTCAGTTATGACAAACGCAATTTATCGCATGCGTACTAAGTTTGAGAATGTTAAGGAACGTAAAGATTTGAATAAATGATGATCATATAAGAGCAAGTATTATATGAAGCAATGAATACGAGTATGATACGAAGTATTATATGAGTATATATGAAAGTTAGTATAACGTGTATGACGAAAGATTATATGAACTAGAATACGTAAGGGACACGAGGATTTTACATTAAACGCTTAAATCCTATTTCAATGGACTTGTAGGATTTGTGTAGTAATTGGGAAAGCCCAAGTGCAAACTTGCTAAGGCCCAAGGATTATTAATGCAAGCCCAAGGTTAGGCCCGAGTATTAAAACCTAAAGCCTAAACTAAGAACCGGATCTGTGGATCGAACTAATGGGTCAACGGGTAAGAAAACACATGGGGCAACCCATGTGGGCTCCATGGGTGAGTCATGGTTGACCAAGTGTGGTGGCCAAGCAATGGATAAGTTGTGGGATGACCAAGAAAGGAATAGTAAGGAGGTGGTTTAAGGAGGTGGGATGACCTTTTGACCATAATACCCTCACCTAGGAAATCCCATAAATAGAAGCTTCGGATTTTCATTTATGCTTTGTTCAATTTCACCAACAAACTTAGAGCTTATACATTTGAGAGAAAAGTAAGAAAAGCTAGTCTTTGATAACTCAAGAAGAAAGAATAAGAACCAAGCTTGATCATCAAGGGTAAGAGCCTCTAGATTATTAATCTTCCTCTCTTCAATAGTAGTTTGAAAGAGAAGTGTTGATTAGTGGAACATGTATGATAAGAAGTGATAAGGATGGCTAATCAATGGATTTAAACCTTAATAAGTCATGTTCAAGTGATTCATCCTTATATAAGTTATAGACTAATGAAGAACATGCAAGGATTTAACATGTATAGAATTAAATGAAATATGTTTGGTTAGGATGTTAGAATAATGGAATGAATCCATTTTGAACGGTGTAAAAATCTCAAGTAACGAAGTTATGGGGAAATTTACGAGATTAGACGATAATCGTCGAAATCGTAAAATTCTCGGAATGAAAGTCAAAAGTTAACATTGAACTCGGAAGCATTGGTTTTCGATGGAGAATAGTCTCAATTTGCATTCTAGAGTTGCAAACTCAAAAGTGGCCAAATTCCGGCTTAGAACGAAGAAACGAGCTTTGAGCGTTCACTACCGTTTAACATTTTTGTAATAATGAACTAATCTGTGAATTTCGAGTTAAAAGATTTGAAAATGTAATATTTTCTAATGAAATCATAGAACATGTGATTTTTGAGCTAATGGCTTTTGAACGAGCCAATTCGGACTTAGGATGAACAAGTTATGAGCCCGGGAATTTCACAGAAGAAAACAATCTGTGAAATTTTTCTTTGAGGCAGGGTCGGCGCTGCAGCGCTACCCAAGAAGGGAAAGTCGGCGCCGCAACGCCATGCCAGACCCTAACACACTGATGAGTGGTAGCCATGCAACTTGAGTCAAGGACATAGACATCGTAAACCCGCGATGCGATGCGAAGTTGAATGAAGGAAGTCGCCCAAAGCTGGCCAATGGCCATTGACACTAAGAAAGCGGAAGAAGAATAGAAAAGCATGTAAAGGAAATGGAAGTTGATTAAAAAGAAATTGGCAAAACTATGAATTTAACCACTATAGTTGGCAACTTTTACTTAATGCACAACTGAACTTTTAATTTTTTGAATTACCCCATTAAACTAACTATTATTTTATAATTAAATCATTCTGTTATGTCTGAGCTAACGACAATTAAATTACTTTAGCCATTATCCTATGTGGACGTGCAAAATAAAAAAAGAAAAGGAATATGACATGGCATATTACTCAGCAACCAATTATTTAAAAATTTAAATCTGAATCCTAAAAATTCAACTTTGACTAGCATTTCCTCTCCTTTATATTACCAAGAATCAACTACCGGAAAAATATAAATCTTCAATGACAATTTTTTTATAACATTCAAGAATTTAAACAAATCATCATTTAAACAAATCATCATTTTCTAAACTCACTCTTCTATCCCAATTCATTTCAACACTTTCTCTATCGTCGGTCTTCTCCTAAAATAATCTTCTGTTGTAAACCGTAGATTAGAGCGATTTATATTCTTCTTACTAGAAAGATAAGAAATTAGTATCCTTAGCCATGAAGGAGTTTTGGACCTCATTGGCTTCTCTAATGGGCATTTGGGCCTTCTGCCAAAGCATCCTCCACACAGTCTTCCCGCCGGAGCTCTGGTTTTCTTCTATCAAAATCTTTCAACGTATCTTCCATTGGGTCTCCTCTTACTGTTACTACGCCATCACTGAAATCTACGACGTCAACACCAACGAGCTATATTAATGGAGCTGCTATCTTTATTTTCACCTGCTACCGGCGGCCATTTCGAAGAGGGTTTACCAAAAACCGCAGCCACTTCGGTGTCGGTAGAACCACAACCACCACCTCTGCCGCCTCCTATGTCGCTGCCGCCTAGAGATGAAGACGGGGTTGAAGTGGAAGTAGGAGGGTTTGGACTAGTGATATTATCCTGAACAGAGGTGGGTTCAAGAATTGTACCCTCACAATCCCACTTTTGAAAATATGGATCTGAAGAAGATAATAGTAAGGTATAATCTGCAGCAAAAATCTCTAAAACCCCCTTCCCCTCAAAATCAAAGGGTAAGGGCATCCCCTTCATCTGCGGTAGCTGAATCCGTCACTTCCGGGTTAAGATACGGCGACGAAAGTCACTTCAGCAGCAACAAAAGCAACCATCACCCACACAACAACTCAGATCCAGAATCCGATAACTACCCAGATTCAAATCCAAACTCCTCCAAACCAGATCCAACTCAGATCCAAAGAAACAAGGATAATAGCAATTCGGTGAACCGAAGGAGGGTAGTCGGCGATCTTGGATTTGGGGTGGGATAGGTTGGGAAATGAGGGATTTGAAGGAATGGTTTTTTGGGTGTTAATCTGTAGTGAATTTGACGAGGTTTGAGGAGAGAGAAGAAAGAGAGGATGAGTGGCGGTGGTTTGAGGATGAGAGAAGCTGAGTTGTTATATTTGAGTCATTTTTCTTTTCTTTTAAAAAGTCACGTAGGAAAAAGTTAACTTTCATATTAACGGAACTGAGCTACAGTTAACAGAATGATCCAATTATAAAATTTTAATTTGTTTAATGGGGTAATTAAAAAAATTAAAAGTTCAGTTATGCATTAAGTAAAACTTTCCAACTATAGTGGCTAAATTCATAGTTTTGCCAAAAGAAATTATATACCTAATTAACTTAAAATAACATCCTTAAGGATGATTAAAACCTTTGTAATTATAACTAGAGGTTGACGAACGATTACATAAACGTAAAGACAATGTAATACGATAAACCGTAACGAATGTTAAATAATCTAAAGAATGATTAGATTGAGAAGAAGGGTAAGATATAGTAGTAACCATACTTGATTATATGACCTAATGTGGTATGTTATGTGATCATGTATTATAGAAATCCTTATAGACTCAAAGGAAAGTATATTAATTGTAGAAGATGCTAAAAGGCAAGTATTCTGACCCTTGTCTATATTCTTTTGGATAAGTGTTGTAATTCATGTATTTTACGCATGACTTGATGTATAATGAAGTCGAAGCCAATTCCTTCGGCTAAACATAATGTGTTTTATGGATTTCAAGTTAATCTGTCAAAACCATTGTCAATGTTGCTATCTTTTGCCAAACTATTTTGGTATTGATTTCAAAGAAAGACTGAGTATGATAAACAAATGTTTTGTCATCAAACGACATGCACGTGAGGTTGCCAAACCTTAAACGTACATACGTTTAAAGAAAGTAGTGTTGTATAACATAGAGTACTAAAGGCTGATCACCTAGACGTGCTCGTAAGATATGCCGGACTTACGAACTTGGTGTCGGGTTGTCCTTTTCAAAGAAAGAATGAAATGCTCAAGGTCATGGACCAATATTGATGTTTAATGAATGTTGTTCATTGTGAAACATTTTAAAGAAAAAGAAGTGCTATTTTGAATTATCGATAGTACTTCATAACTATTGATTCAGTTATAGAAGATATACGATTTATATGATTCAAGCCTGTTGTTTAAATGAAATTGTCATACTTGCTGAGATATTTATGCTCACTCTTGCTTGACCATATGAATGCAGCTAAGACCGAACGGACTGAAGGATCCGGTAAATATAAAGGAAAGGCTAAGGCGAACCAATAGGTTTCCTTTGTAATAGTATAGGATGAATGTTGTTATTATTTGATTATGACAAGAACACATGTAATGGTTATAAAGAACCTGAGAATGGTAATATTATTTTGGAATATATAAAAGACATATTCATTCTTTTGAGGCATTTGAATTGAATGTATGTGTGAACTGTAGCACCATGTAGCACCATATGTCGGGTTAGAAGATACCTGGATTTGGGGGCGTCACAGGTTGGTATCAGAACAATATGTTATAAAATTTAAGGGGGGAAAAGAACCTTAAGTCATGACCTTAAGAAAAGTTAAAGAAGTAAAAGATGAAGTTAACCCTAAAAATGCATTAAATATAATATGTGTTTTTATTATTCTACTGACGTGTACTAATCAAACTAAATTATTTTGTTGTAGATGTCAGGAAATAATGAGATGTATATGGATATACATGTTATTAGCGAGGAGTCCGTAAATCAAGTAGAGATCTTACCGACCCCTGTAGCAGAAGTACCAGAAGTGGTTATAGTCGAGTCTGAAGACTCGAAAAGCTTAGACCTCATGTCTTTGTTTGATGGTATGTTGGAGGAGGAGTTGGAGGTGGTGTCATTTAACACTACAGCACCTGCAGAAGAGATGACTCCGAGGGAGTCAATGAAAACCTTATTCATGGCATTATTGAATAGAAATATCAAGTTGGGGAAGGAGGTAAGGGAGCTAAAGGAGGAGTTCCAGGAAATCCTGGAGGATAATGTAACGATCGAGAAATTTTGTAATTTAATTTAAATATTTATTGAATTGAATAAATATTTGAAATAATTTATTTATTGAGGAAAATAAATAATTGATGAATTGGGGTGATTAATTTAGTAATGAAATTAATTAATGGTAATTTTTATTTGAAGAGTTAATTTAATGGAATAATTAAATTAAATAAATTGTTTAATATTGCAGAAAATAAGTAAATTAAATAAATGATATTTTGGTCTAATTTACTTATTAAATCAGATATATAATGATTTATCAAATATAAAGTAGTCATTTAAATTAACTAAAATAAGTGTGACAAAAGTGACTATATAATATAATATTATTAAAATAATCTAGTATGAGGGAAATTGTGTGTAACCAAATGCAGCCTTATGGCTTTTGGTTTATTTTAACTGACATCTTTTTTTTCACCTGACGTACGTGGGGGGAGAGGGAGCCAGTTATATGTTACGCGTTCTTTTTCTAAGGCTAGTACTGAGCTTGGTGAGGAAGAGAGGAAATACATAGGTTTTAAGAGAGATATAGTTTTCTGTGATTTTGCTAAGAGGAATGAGAGTTTCACCATCTCTTTCTAGCATACAACTAGGGTTTGGAGGTATATTTTACTTCTAATATTTATATTTTGAGTTTCTATGATCATCTTCTGTAAATTGCTTATCACATGGGATTTATACATGTATGTATGTGGTTTATAATCTGTTAATCAACGTTTGTGAGTGCTATTAGATGATTAGATTATAAGAAATTGGTTTGTAGGAAGAAATTGAAATAACAGTGGTTATGTATGAAAAATGGCTTAAGAAAGTAAAAATTTTCATGTTCAATATGTGTTGTAATATGCGAATTGATGTTGGATTGTGTTAGTATGTTAAGAAACGAAAGCGGTCGTGACACCCCCAAATCCGGGTACTTTATTTCCACAGAATTTGGTGTTCACTTAATAAAAACATTCATATCTAACTACCCAATCATAATAAATTTGAATAATAAAACCTTCCCATTAAAGAATTACATTGATAAAAATCTCCCAGGTTGTCTAACCTTTAAATACAATCATTCAAATGCGGAATTAATTAACTTCATTACAATCATTAAAATAAAGTCTGATAATAAAATATCAACATATTACAAGTCTTCAATACTTGTTCATCTTTCCCTTTCCTTTGCTGGTGCTAGGTAAATCAACCTTCTTATCCTTAGCTGTAATAGTTATATAAAAAAGAGTGAGCAAACAAAGCTCACTTGAAATAACAATGAATAAAATCTTTACAACAACTGCCAAATAATAGGCTCAATAGAAATGAACAAAAATGCTTTATCAATGATAATCAGAATCATGAAATATTTATCTGAGAGTCATAAGACCATGAACTATGTCCATAGTTATAAGTAATCTTTAACCTTAAACTTTAACAGTCATAAGACTATAGGGACTCCTCGTACTTAAGGGGATCAACCATTCGTACAATGTATTATGCACAAACATTTCAACGCTAAGCATAAATTATCCCCTAATAATAGGGTTGTTCATCTCAGTATTTAGAGTACAAGTCTGCACCAAAGTAAGTTTAGTTTGGATACATTTCAAGGAAATTTGGAATTCAACGAACATCAACTAAGGATTAGTTGAATAAAAATTAATAACGTTATGCTATGGAATAATCATAACTGAATCGACATTGTAAATTAAAGTCATGCTTTAGGAATAATCTAATAGCATAAATATTGAATAATATAATATACCTTGCTTGAACAACATTAAGCTAAGGTTAAAATCTTATTTAGGATTGAGTATTGAGCATGCATACCAAATAGTAAATTGAACGATAAACTTACTTAACGAAACAAGTTAAAAACAAGAATAACTTGCTCAATATAATAGAGATAGGATAAGTACTTGCACAATGTAATAATAACACTAGCTTAATGAAAGTACATAATTAGAAAACTTGTATCATCCCAAACAAAATAGATACAAGAACTTGCTCAATAATAAAAAAACTAGCTCAACAAAAGTGTAGAGTTAGAAAACTTGCGTAATGTAATCGAACTAGAAACAATAATTTACTCAACGAAACAATGGATTTAGAGAACTTGCCTTGTTTGTAGGCTAAACCGTAACAACTCGAATCACAATACCCTATATATATATATATATATATATATATGTCTTCATGACATAATTAGTCACTACCGAAAATTAAAGAAGAAGTTCTGAGTGAAGCTCACAACTCAAGATATTCGATTCACCCTTGAAGTACGAAAATGTGCCAGGATCTTAGACATCATTTTTGGTGGCCGAATATGAAGAAGGATGTGGCTGAGTGTGTGGAGAAATGCATAACGTGTCAGACAGGTAAAGCTGAACATCAAAGATCAAGAGGATTATTGCAACCGTTAGAGATACCAGAATGGAAATGGGAGCATATCATAATAGATTTTGTGGTAGGTCTTCCAACGACTCAGCAAGGTTATGACGCCGTTTGGGTGATTGTTGATCGATTGACAAAGTCGGCACACTGCTTACCAATCAAGATTAGATTTACCCTAGATCGGTTAGCAAAATTGTACGTGAAGGAAATTGTTTCACGACACGGTGTACATGTGTCCATTGTATCAGACAGAGATCCACGTTTCACATCAAATTTCTGGAAGCGATTACAAGAATGTTTGGGAACACAACTATGAATGAGCACATCGTACCATCCTCAAACAGACGGACAAAGTGAGAGAACCATCCAAACACTAGAGGATATGCTCAGGGCATGTATTATGGATTTCAAGGAAAATTAGGACGATCATTTACCATTGGTTGAATTTTCATATAATAATAGTTATCACGCGAGTATTGGCATGCCGCCTTACGAAGCGTTATACGGTAGAAAATGCAAAACTCTGTTATACTGGGATGAGGTAGGTGAACGTCAACTATTGGGTCCAGAGTTGGTACAGCAAACCGTCGAAATCATCAAGGTGATTCGAGCAAGATTACTAGCTGCACAAGATAGACAGAAGAAATATGCCGATCAACACCGACAAAATTGGGAATTTGATGTTGGTAGTTATGTTTTATTAAAAGTATCTCTTTGGAAGGGGAAAATTCGATTTGGAAAGAAGGGGAAATTGAGCCTTAGATTTATAGAACCTTTCGAAGTACTTCGACGGGTTGGTGAAGTAGCGAACGTGGTAGCTTTACCTCCAGAGTTGGAGCATATCAATAATGTTTTCCATATCTCGGTGTTGAGACCATATAAGCCTGACTATAAACATGTTATAGAATATGAGCCCTTATAATTTGAGAAAGACTTAACATATGAAGAAGTCCCTAGTCAAATTGTTGACAGAAAAGAGCAAGTACTAAGGAATAAGGTGATACCTTCTGTTAAGGTGATCTGGAGGAACCACAATGCTGAGGAAGCTACGTGGGAACTTGAAAGCGTTATGATGAAGAATTATCCTCAGTTGTTTGCTTGATTTTGTATAACGATTCATGGATGAATCTTGTTAAAGAGGAAGAATGTAACCGATAAATTTTTTCGAGTTGTGATTACGGGGGATGTAATCCTTTTAAGGAGGAAGGATGTAACGATCGAGAAATTTGTAATTTAATTTAATTATTTATGAAATTAAATAAATATTTTAAATAATTTATTTATTGAGAAAATAAATAATTGATGGATTGGAATGAATTAATTTAGTAACTAAATTAATTAATTGAATTGAATAATGATAATTTTATTTGAAGGATTTAATTTAAGAAAATAATTAAATTAAATCAATTGCTTAATAATTAAGAAGACAATTAAATTAAATGAATTGTTTAATTTAATGGAAATATATAAAATAAATAAAGTGATGTTTCTAATTTATTAATTAAATTAGATATATAATTATTTAATTATAAGCATAATTATAATAAGAATATAATTATTATAATTATAAATTATAAGCTATAAAAATGGTTACATGTGTGATAAGTGTAACTATATAATATAAATATTATTTAAATAATCTAGTTGGGGGTTTATGTGTTTAGCCAAACAAGCCCTTGTGGCCTTTGGCTTATTCAACTGACGCAAACCTGTTGGGTTTTTACCTGACGTTAGTGGGAGTCAGTTTATAATTCTTACGCATCTTATTTTTTTCCCTAAGGCTAATTCACAGTTTATTTCGTATTGTATCCTAAGCTAAGAGGTAACACAGAGTGTGAGAGAAGTTCAATGGCTTTGACGAGAGAATTCTCTGAGGTTTCAAGAGGAAGGAGAGGATTGCTAAACTTTATTATCATCTTTTGCTAGCATATAAGCAAGGATTAAAGGTATACTCTATTCCTATTTTTATTTTTAGTTTTGGTAGTATATGTATATATATCTTCTTGGTATGATTTAGAAATCACGTGAATTGTGATAGATATATGTTCATATAGGTTTGAAAAACTTTGTTAGTCACCATGTATACTTGATATTTGTTATCAAATTCGTGAGAAATTGGTGTGTAGAAAGAAAATGAATATCAGTGTTCATATTTAAAAAAAATGGTCTTAGAAAGTACCCAATTTCTTGTCCAATATGTGATGTAATCTGTAATTTGTTGGTGGATTGTGATAATATATTAAGAAACGAAACCGGCGTAGTTCGAATTGTGTCAAATGATTAAGAAACGAATTTGTGGTGATCGAATTCGTTAAAAGTATAAAAATGAAGAAATTTGGAAAATTATAGTTTTGATTCTTTAAATTCGTATATGTGTGATGTTTTTATATATAAAATGATGAATAGCATGTGTAGCTATGTTAGTACAAAGTTTTAGATGTTGAAGTGGGTAATTTTCTGTAGAATTGGGATTTTTTTGCCAAAGCAGAGTCTGATTTTGAGTTTCGAAAAAGCTGAACTAAGGCATCAGCCTTGGTCTTATTGATCTGGCCTTGACATGTGATTTGTGGCTTATGAGGCTTAGCGCTATGCGTCGTAAGGTCATTGCGATTAACCAGTGTACTATTGGCGTGGTGCCATGAGTAGCCAATCACGATGACAGTGAAGTGCGCTTAATCATGAGTCGTGTGTAATGGACTAATATTAGTTTAGCATGCATGTTAATAATGTTAAGGCACAATATAAACTACAATATATGATTGTAAATGCGTTGTTATATCTGAGTGTAAAAGAATGTAAGTGATTACTTGAATAAGTTATGTAATGAACCAAAAGTGATGTTTTCAAAAGTTAAATATAAATGATAAGGTTTGTAGTGTGATTTCAGAATCGTTAAGGTGTTAACCAACATGGTTAGGTGCTACAATAAGGTTATGACCTAAATGATGGTTTAAACCCTAAAGCTAATATTCATACAACTAATTGTTGTTGCGATTTTAATGATGCATGTAGGATAATTGGAGATTATTTTACACTTGTAAAGCTTACAAACAAGGAAAGTTCTTTAACCCTACTCTTATAATAATTATGCAAATTCCTAAAATCTATTGAGAAATAATATTGAATCTATTCTTATATACGTTTGATTAAGCTCTTGTAACCTAATTCGTTACATCGAGCAAGTTTCAGTTTTCTAATTATTATACGAAGAATATATTGTTCTAATACATCGATTCAAATGAGATTGTTCTAATTCTTTTGAACATAGTACTTTGCATGTGTATTATGTTTATTCAGTTATATATTGTTAATATCCGATCTTTGACTTTGATATCCCTGTTCAGTTATACATTATTGTATTAAACCTTTATTGATGGAAATTGAATAAGTGTTCTAAAATTCTAGAAACACTGATAAGCTAGTTCCAAACTAAACTTTCTTTTGTGCGAAAATTCTAAATTCAAACTGAGACGAACAACCCTAACATATGGGATTTTGTACGTGTAATGTTTTGATGTTTGTGCACAATATATGGTATAAAGGGCTGATCCCCCTAAGTAAGTTAAGAAGAGTATGTATAGTCTAATGGCTTTTAAGGTTAATGTAATAATACCTAAACACCGTGGACATAGTTTGTGGTCATAAGACCCCTCAGATAATTAAAGTTCGAACTTGTTTTATATTTTGATTCGTAGAACAAGTTCTTTATTGTTCAGTATTCGTTGTTCACTCTCATGTTGTTATTATACTATCTTTATGTCAGTGAGCAATTGTTTGCTCACTCTTGCAATTAAACAATGCAGCTAAAGTCGAAAGAGGTGATGAGCCATCTACTAGCGAGGGAAAGGGCAAGATGTCCAAGTGTTGAAGAATAAATAAAGTTTATTTAAATGCATGAAGTTATAAGACTTATTTTATTTTATAATGTATTCCGCAAACTGATGTAATAATTTAAGGTTAGATTACATGGGATTGTTTATGAGATGATGTAACCCTTTAATTGAAAAGATTATTGTTTAAAGTTATTTAATGTTGTATCCTTTATTATGGGTAGTTAGATGTAATTTTTTTATAGTGAGCACCAAATTCGGTGGAAATGAAGTACCCGGATTTGGGGGTGTCACGGGTTGGTATCAAAGCCTTTGGTTATGAACCTTAGGAAGTAGCCTCTAAGAAGTCAAAAAATATAGAGGTGTTTAACTCTTATCGGGTTTTAAGGAATGGATTAAGGCTTCCATTGAAACTAAACAATAAAAGACATTATATGCTATGTGTTAATAACTTATGTGCTCGCGAGTATCTATAATGTTAAGTAAAACTTAAAATATTTTGTTGATAGGATGTCTAACGAAGGAGGGTCCAGTCCAGCTAGGGAGGTGATACCTCAGGTACCTATAGATGACGAACCCCGAGTTATTCACGTAGTGCGGGAACAATTGATCCAGGAGGATGAGCCTGTGACTGATCCCGAGGAGGATAGTTCTGAGGAGATAGAGGAGGATGATGATGACGAGGATCCTGAGGAGTTTCCACCAAACTCTGTATCAGCTGAGATGTATGATGCTTTGTATGACCGTAACATAGAGTTACATGATAATGTTGAGGAGCTGAAGGAGATGGTTGAGATGCATCACATTGCGTTGGAGCAGAAGGATGTAGAGATTCAGGAACTTGATTCAAAACTCGGAAACACAGAATGTGATCTAGTTCATACCAATGGTTAGCATGAAGACCTGTTGGCAGTGAACGAGAAGATGAAGACTGACATGGAGAAGTTGAAAGATGACTTCAAAGAGGAATCGACTAAGCGTCTGAAGCGAGAGGATGCTTGGATGAAGGCGACTCAACGTGCGGATCGTCTTTGAGGCTAAGGTCCAAGTGAAGAAAGCCAAGATGAAGGAGATGGATTATGCTTTTAATTACTGCGATTGATAGGGCCCGAGGATCGAGTCCATTATTACCCACCTCGGTTTGAAGACTCGTCGTGGTTCGTGATGGATCGTAGAAGAGCGACTTATCGTATCATGGAGGAGGAGCGTCGAGAAGCCTTACTGACGTCTTAATATGCCTAGATAGAATAGGAGTGATAATAATATGTGGTTAATTATGTGAATAAATAAATTGTGAATCCCTTATTTTGAGATAAATAAAGGGATAGTATGAGTATGTAATCCACGAAAGCTGGTTTAGTTTAGGAAAGTGGATGTTTATAGCAGATATGCTATCTTTAGTATGTTTTAAAACATTATGAATGAATAAAATATTAGAGTTTATTTGAAATATTATGTGATATCGCTTTAATCTTGGAATGTTTAAGTTAAACTTCAAATACCCAAGAAGTTGAGTAATGAACTAATAAGCGTATATTCTAACAGAAAATGCCTCCTAGAAGAAGACAACCACGTCAACAAGCACCTCCTGAGGGGTCTACTAACAATAACAATGAGGCCAACGCTAATCCGGTTCAGCAGTTGGTAACTTTGTTGATGGGAGCACTTACGAATCATCCGTAAGCTCAAATTACGACTTTCAAGGAATTCAAAGCGGTTGGACCGCCAGAGTTTCAAGGGTCTATGAATCCAGTGGAAGCCCAAACCTAGATCATGGAAATGGAAAAGGTGTTTGACGTTGCTAGAGTTAACGAAGATCGGAAGACTGCTTTCACAACGTTTATGCTTAAGTCCGAAGCTAGCTACTGGTGGCAAGAAAATAAGGTTCGTGGAGGACATGGAGTGATAGCGTGGGATAGATTTAAGGAGATGTTCTTTGAAATGTACTTTCCAGCGAGTTCTCGAAAATAGTTGGAAGTACAATATCTGGAGCTTAAGCAAGGAACTATGAAGGTGCCAGAATATGCTGTGAAGTTTAACGAGTTGGCAAGGTTTGCCACTTATCAAGTCAATACGGATGAGCGTAAAGCGAGAAGGTTTGAACAAGGATTGAAACCCTGGCTGTATAACAAGATTTTAATGTTCCAGTTAAATACATTTACGGCTGTACTGGAAAAGGCAATCATCGCAGAAGGTGGAAGCGATGCCTTGACCAAGTACAACCAAGAACAGAAGAAGAAGAAGAAGAAGAAGAAGAAGAAGAAGAATGATAACGAGAATAAGGCTGGTGGGAGTAATGTTAGAAGTAACAATCAGAAGAAGAAGTGGAACGAGAATTCGACTATGGGAGGACAACAAGGAAGTCAGCAGAAGAAAAAGTTTGAAGCTTGTGCTACTTGTGGAAAGAACCATACTTGGGTATGTTTGAAGGGAAAGCGGGTATGTTTCAACTGTAGTCCGGAGGGACACATTGCACCGAAATGTTTTACTCCAAAGAAAGGAGCATGTTTTACCTGCGGTTCAAAGGATCACATGGCTTGTGATTGTCCTAAAAAGCTAGCGGGGAGTACAAGTGGAGGAAAGGGAAACAACAACGGTGGTGGTTCATTGACTATCACTGGACCATTTCAGTCAGTCGACCCTCTGCGAGAACTTTCAATATGGTATGCGGGATCTTTATTCGGTCTAAGGATGTGGTGTCAGGTATCATTCCAATTAATGGTATTAATGCTTATGTACTGTTTGATTCGGGTGCTACTTGTTCATTTATATCCGATGAATTTGCTCAAAACTTAGATTTTCCTCAGGAAGAATTAGATTATCCTTTAAGTATAGAGATTGCAAATAGGGAAGTGATTCCTGTAAGATTCATATATAAGAATTGTAGAGTGGTTATAAACGGTCGAGAGATGAGGGTAGACTTGATACCAATTAGACTGAGTGAGTTTGATGTTATACTGGGAATGGATTGGTTATTCAATCACGGAGCAGTAATTGATTGCCAAAGAAACTGTGTTAACCTTATGACTCCGTCAAAGGTTGTGTTCTATGGCAGAAAATCACCTCGACAAGCAAGTTATTCAGCGGTGATGCAAGCCAAGAAGTTGTTAAGACAAGGATGTGTAGGATACTTAGCTTTACATTGTTGATACACATAAGAAAAGTGTGAAGTTAGAAGAGATACTAATCATAAGAGATTTTGCGGGCGTATTTTCAGACGATTTGCGGGTCTTCTTCGCCGGATCGACAAATCGAGTTCGTGATTGATTTAGTACCGAGAACATGCCCGATATCTAAGGCACCATGAGAATGGCCCCGGTGGAGATGAAAGAGTTGATGGTGTAATCGCAAGAATTGCTCGACAAAAAGTATATCTAAGTAGAAGCGTATCGCCACATGGGAGCGCCCGATGTTATTTGTTAAGAAAAAAGATGGATCGATGTGGCTCTGCATTGATTATGAGAGAATTGAATAAGGTCACGATTAAAAATAAGTATCCATTACCAAGAATGATGACTGTTTGATCAATTGAAGGGTGCGAGGTATTTTTCAAAGATAGATTTGAGGAGTGGTTATCATCAACTGAAGGTGAGGCCAGAAGACGTACCGAAGACGGCATTCAGAACTCGGTATGCTCATTACGAGTTTTTGGTTATGTCATTTGGTTTAACCAATGCACCTGAAGCATTCATGGATTTGATGAACAGGGTGTTTAAACCATTCTTAGATAAATTTGTGGTGGTGTTTATTGATGATATCCTGGTGTATTCTAAGACCAAGGAAGAACATGTTGAACACTTAAGAATGACGTTGGAAACATTGTAAAAAGAGAAGTTGTATGCAAAATTTTCAAAATGTGAATTTTGGTTGGAGCGATGTCTGATTTCTCGGGCATGTTATTGATAAAGATGGATTTTGGTAGATCCATCAAAAAGTTGAAAGTTGTAGTAAATTGGGATCACCGAAAACACCTTCGGAGATAAGGAGTTTCTTAGGGTTGGCAGGTTACTATAGGCGTTTTATTCAAGATTTTTCCAAAGATGCGACCCCGTTGTGAATTTAACTAGGGAAGGCGGTTAAGTTTGTTTGGACGGAGAAGTGTGAGGAAAGTTTTCACGAATTGAAAAAGAGGTTGAGCTCAACACCTGTGTTGTCATTGCCTGATGATACCAGGAATTTTGTAGTGTATAGTAACATATCGCATAAAGGACTAGGCTGTGTGCTTATGAAAAATAGCAGAGTTATTGTGTATGCATCACGTCAATTAAAAGATTATGAAAAAGGGTATCCGACTCATGACTTAGAGTTGGCTGCGGTGGTGTTTGCCCTGAAGATTTGGAGACATTATCTTTATGGAGAAAGGTGTGAGATATATACTGACCATAAAAGTCTGAAGTATATCTTTACACAAAAAGATTTGAATATGAGGCAGAGAAGATGGTTGGAGATGATCAAAGACTATGACTGCAAGATTTTCTATCATCCCGGAAAAGTGAATGTTGTTGCTGATGCTTTAAGCAGGAAGGGACGAGAGAAGTTAATTTTGTTGACTGCTCAGGAGAAGCTAGTGTCGGAAATGGCTAAGATGGAGTTGGAAATTAAATATCCGACAGAATTCGATGAAAAGTTGTTCCAGATAGGAAATGATTCAACATTGGTAGATAAAGTGAAGAATGCACAACTTCAGGATGAAGAATGCGAAAAGATAAAACAGAAGATATCTGAAGGTGAGGAAAACAAATTCAAAATCAATTTGGAAGGGTTACTTTGATTCAAAGGGAGAATTTGGGTTCTGCCAGTACTGGAAGTTAAAGAAGAAGTTCTGAGTGAAGCTCACAATTCAAGATATTCGATTCACCCTGGAAGTACGAAAATGTACCAGGATCTTAGACATCATTTTTGGTGGCCGAATATGAAGAAGGATGTGGCTGAGTGTGTGGAGAAATGCATAACGTGTCAGAAAGTTAAAGCTAAACATCAAAGACCAAGCGGATTAATGCAACCATTAGAGATACCAGAATGGAAATGAGAGCATATCACAATGGATTTTGTGGTAGGTCTTCCAACAACTCAGCAAGGTTATGACGCCGTTTGGGTGATTGTTGATCGATTGACGAAGCCGGTACACTTCTTACCAATCAAGATTAGATTTACCCTAGATTGGTTAGCAAAACTGTACGTGAAGGAAATTGTTTCATGACACGGTGTACCTGTGTCCATTGTATCAGACAGATATCCACGTTTCACATCTAATTTCTGGAAGCGATTACAAGAATGTTTGGGAACACGGTGAGAATGAGCCTGACGTACCATCCTCAAAGCAGAACGAGACAAAGTGAGAGAACCATCCAAACACTAGAAGGATATGCTTAGAGCATGTATTATGGATTTCAAAGGAAATTGGGATGATCATTTACCATTGGTTGAATTTTCTTATAATAATAGTTATCACGCGAGTATTGGCATGCTTAGCCTTACGAAGCGTTATCTGTAGAAAGAAAATATAGAACTCGTTATATTTGGGATGAGGTAGGTGAACGTCAAATATAGGGTCCAGAGTTGGTACAACAAACCGTCGAAATCATCAAGGTGATTCGAGCAAGATTGCTAGCTGCACAAGATAGACAGAAGAAATATGCCGATCAACACCGACAAAATTGGGAATTCGATGTTGGTAGTTATGTTTTCTTAAAAGTATCTCTCTGGAAGGGGAAATTCGGTTTGGAAAGAAGGGGAAATTGAGCCCTAAATTTATAGGACCCTTTCGAAGTACTTCGACGGGTTGGTGAAGTAGCGTACGAGGTAGCTTTACTTCCAGAGTTGGAGCATATCAATAATGTTTTCCACATCTCGGTGTTGAGACCATATAAGCCTGACTATAAACATGTTATAGAATATGAGCCCTTATAATTTGAGAAAGACTTAAAATATGAAGAAGTCCATGTTCAAATTGTTGACAGAAAAGAGCAAGTACTGAGGAATAAGGTGATACCTTCTGTTAAGGTGATCTGGAGGAACCACAATGCTGAGGAAGCTACGTGGTAACTTGAAAGCGTTATGATGAAGAATTATCCTCAGTTGTTTGCTTGATTTTGTATAACGATTCTGGGGACAGAATCTTGTTAAGGAGGGAAGAATGTAACAAATAAATTTTTTCGAGTTGTGATTCTAGGGACAGAATTGTTTTAAGGAGGGAAGGATGTAACGATCGAGAAATTTGTAATTTAATTTAAATATTTATGGAATTAAATAAATATTTTAAATAATTTATTTATTGAGAAAATAAATAATTGACGGATTGTAATGAATTAATTTAGTAACTAAATTAATTAATTGAATTGAATAATGATAATTTTATTTGAAGGATTTAATTTAAGAAAATAATTAAATTAAATCAATTGCTTAATATTTAAGTAGATAATTAAATTAAATGAATTGTTTAATTTAATGGAAATAAATAAAATAAATAAAGTGATGTTTCTAATTTATTAATTAAATTAGATATATAATTATTTATTAATTATAAGTATAATTATAATAAGAATATAATTATAATTATTATAAATAAATTAAAAGTTATTTAAAATGGTTATGTGTGATAAGTGAAAACTATATAATATAAATATTATTTAAATAATCTAGTTTGGGGGTTTATGTGTTTAGCCAAACAAGGCCTTGTGGCCTTTGGCTTATTCAATTGACGTAAACCTATTGTTTTTTTTACCGGCGTTAGTGGGGAGTTGGGTTTATAATTGATCTTACGATCTTATTTTTTCCTAAGGCTAATTCACGGTTTAAGACGTATTGTATCCTAAGCTAAGAGGTTGCAGTGTGAGAGAAGAAGAGTGGCTTTGAAGAGAGAATTCTCGAGGTTTGAGAGAGGAAGGAGAGGATTGCTAAACTTTATTATCATCTTCTGCTAGCATATAAGCAAGGATTAAAGGTATACTTTATTCCTATTTTTATTTGTAGTTTTGGTAGTATATGTATCTTGGTATGATTTAGAAATCACGTGAATTGTGATAGATATATGTTCATATAGGTTTGCAAAACTTCATTAGTCATCATGTATACTTGTTATTTGTTATCAAATTCGTGAGAAATTGGTGTGTAAAAAGAAAATGAATATCGTTGTTCATATTTGAAAAAAATGGTCTTAGAAAGTACAAATTTTCATGCTCAATATGTGATGTAATCAGTAATTTGTTGGTGGATCGTGATAATATATTAAGAAACGAAAGCGGCGTTGTTCGAATCGTGTCAAATGATTAAGAAACGAATTCGTGGTGATCAAATTCGTTAAAAGTATAAAAATGAAGAAATTTAGAAAATTATAGTTTTGATTCTTCAAATTCGTATATGTGTGATGTTTTTATATATAGAATGATGAATAACATGTGTAGCTATGTTAATACAAAGTTTTAGATGTTGAAGTGGGTAATTTTCTATAGAATTGGGATTTTTTGGCCAAAGCAGAGTCTGATTTTGAGTTTTTAAAAAGCTGGGCCCGAGAGGCATTCTTGTGTAGTATGATGCAGGTCTTGTTTTGCGGTATCATTAGCGCTTGCGTGTCGCGTCGTGTGTGCTCATGATTAACCAGTATATATACTTACTTGCTTATCATAGTGAGTAGCCGATCATGAGCGATGAAATGCGCTAATTGCAGGTCGTATGTAATGGACTTATATTAGTTTAGCATGCATGTTAATAATGTTAAAACATAATATAAACTACAATAATAGATTATCATGTGTTGTTATATACAAGTGTAAAAAGATTTTGTAAGTGATTACTTGAATAAGTTATGTAATGAACCAAAAGTGATGTTTTCAAAAGTTAAATATAAATGATAAGGTTTGTAGTGTGATTTTAGAATCGTTAAGGTGTTAACCAACATGGTTAGATGCTAGGATAGGGTTATGACCTAAATGATGGTTTAAACCCCTAAAGCTAATATTCATACAACTAATTGTTGTTGCGATTTTAATGATGCATGTAGGATAATTGGAGATTATTTTACACTTGTATAGCTTACAAACAAGGCAAGTTCTTTAACCCTACTCTTATAATAATTGTACAAGTTCCTAAAATCTATTGAGCAATAATATTGATTCTATTCTTATATACGTTTGATTAAGCTCTTGTAACCTAATTCGTTACATCGAACAAGTTTCACTTTTCTAATTATTATACAAAGAATATATTGTTCTAATACATCGATTCAAATGAGATTGTTCTAATTCTTTTGAAGATAGTACTTTGCATGTATATTATGTTTATTCAGTTATATATTGTTAATATCCGATCTTTGACTTTGATAGCCCTGTTCAGTTATACATTATTGTATTAAACCTTAATTGATGGAAATTGAATAGGTGTTCCAAAATTCTAGAAACACTGATAAGTTAGTTCCAAACTAAACTTTCTTTAGTGCGGAAATTCTAAATTCAAACCGAGGGCGAACAACCCTAACATAGGGGATTTTTATGCGTGTAACGTTTAGATGTTTGTGCACAATACATGGTACAAAGGGTGATCCCCTGAAATGCGTTAAGAAGAGTGCATGCGGTCTAATGGTCATTAAGGTTAAGGTAATAATACCTAAACACCGTGGACATAGTTCGTGGTCATAAGACCCTCAGATAATTAAAGTTCGAACTTGTTTTCTATTTTGATTCATAGAACAAGTTCTTTATTGTTTAGTATTCGTTGTTCACTCTCATGTTGTTATTATATTATATTTATGTCAGTGAGAAATTGTTTGCTCACTCTTGCAATTAAACAATGCAGCTAAAGTCGAAAGAGGTGATGAGCCATCTACTAGCAAGGGAAAGGGCAAGATGTCCAAGTATTGAAGAATAAATTAAAGTTTATTTAAATGCATGAAGTTATAAGACTTATTTTATTTTATAATGTATTCCGCAAACTGATGTAATAATTTAAGGTTAGATTACTTGGGATTGTTTATGAGACGATGTAACCCTTTAATGGGAAAGATTATTGTTTAAAGTTATTTAATGTTTTATCCTTTATTATGGGTAGTTAGATGTAATTATTTTGATAGTGAGCACCAAATTCGGTGGAAATAAAGTACCCAAATTTGGGGGTGTCACATTAAGTATATAATATAATTATAACTTTAACTGACATCAGTTATATTATTTTTGAAAATCAAAAGCCATAAGGCTTGTTTGGCTAATATAATTAAAATTAATCAATTAATCCTTATGCCTTGTTTGGTAAAACACAATTAGATTAAAGACTTAATATGTATTAAGCCTTGTTTGAAAAAAGCGAATTAAAATCCTTTAATTTATTTTAATAACTCCTTTATTGTAAGATTATTTGTCACACTTTTATTTTATTAAATTTTCAATAATCAATTTAATTAATTCTAATAACAATTTATTAAATTACTTTAACACGTAAATTAATACAACATAATTGTAATTTTCTTTATAATTATAACTTTATTTAATCAACTAACACATCATTTTAATTACAAATTCAAATTAAAATATAGTAATTCATTTAATCATTATAAACTCTCTAACTTAATTATTAAATTAAATTAGTATATTATCTCATAACACTTAATTTTCTTAATTATTTACATAACAAATAATTAACCAATCAATTCAATTCAAAATAAATATTTATTCAACAATAAACACATCCATTAAATATTTATATAATTCAATAAATATTTAAAATTATAATTTAAAAATTCTGGATTGTTACATCTTTCCCTCCTTATAAGGATTCTGTCCCCGGAATCATAACTCAAACAAGTCATTCGTCACATTCTTCCTTACTTACAAAGATTCTGTCCCTAGAATAGAAGACACATATTAAACAAATAACTCAGGGTAATCTTTTACAACTCGAGAATTTGGAGATTTATAAAATATTAAAATATTTAATTAAGGTTAAATAATAAACCTAGACAGAAAATAAGTGAATGGATTTGAGATTTCCGAGAAGAAATTTTGTGAATTTAAAATCTCTATGGTGAATTATTCAAGATTAAGTATATAAGTGATTATGTTCTGTGTATATGGTATTATATGTGTACAGTATGTGGTTAAGGGTCACGGGTTGACTAGATAAACTATATTTGTGACAAACCTAAAGTATATATTAAGAACGTCAACGTTCAGTTATAAAATTCTTACGAATTTACAAGAAACCCTAAAACCGGTTCTGGCACTACAAAAAAATGGGGCTTTAGCAACAACCGATTTTCATTGCTAAAGGTGCCAAATTTCGTTGCAAAAGGATTTTGGCAACGACTTTACTGTCGTTGCGTCTTTCGTTGCTCAATGAGCGTTGCTAATTGTTCCGCAACGAACGTATTTTTTTCGTTACCAAAAGTAATACATTTTGCAACGAAATTTGGCTTTCGTACAGAGACATCGATCCTTTAGCAACAAAATATATTGTTGCAGAATAATTAAACTTTTGTTGCTAAAAAGCCCATTTCGTTGCAAAAGCCTTCTAATTGGCAACGAAATGAACTCTTTTTTTTTGCAACGACTATGCATTTTCGTTGCAATTGACACCATTTTTGCAACGACATGTTTCGTTGCAGTAAATTATGAAAATTGTTGCCTAAGTTTGCTTTCGTTGCGAAATGTAAACTTCTTAGTAACAATTTTCGTTGCTGATTATATTATTTGGCAATGACATTATGCTGAATCAGCAACGAAAATGTTTGTTGCTGATTATTTTTCAATAGCAACGAAAGTCGTCGATTAGCAACGACATTATATGTTGTCATTTCTTTATATTTGCAACGAAAGTTAATATGATTTGCAACGATAAAAAATGTTGCCTTTTATTTTAGTATTACCAATAATATCCTCTCTGTTGTTATTAAGTTAATTTTTCGTTGCCAAATATTATATTTTTAATGTCATTAGCAACGAAAATTTGTTACTAAATGTATAAAAAATTGTTGCTATATAAAACTTGTTCAATACTTTGGTAACGAATTACATTGTTCCCAAATCAAAATTTGACATTTTTTTTGTGTACCTGGCTGGCTCAATGTCCCCATAACAAATAATGACAAAAATACAAAAAACTAAAATATTATTAACTTAATCAAATCATCCACTTCATAATCATTCATTATCTTTACAATTAACCATCTAAAGCTACCACAGTTCTTCAATCAAAATATATATCTACATATATAGAGAGAGTACACTTCATAATTTCGTCCCTTGTCTTCCGTAAACGTAGCACGAAAATTTGATACCCAATATTGTAAGGCAGATCGTAGAAGCATTCTTCCTGCACATATTTAAAAATAATAGCAAGTCAGAAAAATGAAACAAATAGGTCACAATAGAGTTGCTACGACTAATGTACACCGTATTGCTCATAAGCAAAAAAAGACAAATATGCAATCACAATATCATTTGCTACAAATTCAAATAGAAAAAGAACCTTCAGTGCGACTATATGATTGCTAATGGATGATTACTACTAAACATAGAAATTTCTTTTCGTCATACGCATACAAGGGTGGGTTGTTAATGTCATTGTTCCAATTATTTTCCTATATGTATGCAATTTCTTTTTGTGATTCCCATTTTCACCTGTGATTTTCAGAAAAAAAAATAACATGCATCCCAAAACTAGGAAAATCTTGTACTCTGAGACTGAGGAAAATTTTCAGTGGCATCTTTGTGAAGGCTAATGATAGGATTATGCAAATTCAGTAAAAAGTTGAGCCATATGAATTAGAAAGAACTAGAAACATTCACCCACACCAAATAATCATAACAACAAAGCATATACTATAATTGCTATATGATAACTGAAGCTATATTTGACTTAGAGGTTCTTGTCACATGTACCCTCTCTCTCTCACACAAGGTTCCCTTCAATATTTCACAGCTGATGAACGACCTATGTTACACAAAGTATTCAAGATGCAAAATCCTTCACTATTTATACAGAAATTATGTAACCAAAATAAAATATCAAGTGTTACATAGAATTTGGCAATGAAATCGAATTGTCAAGTATAATTCCAAGTGGCATATTAAAGGGAAGCATCAGAATCTAATATATTTTCTCAGTAGTGGTCTGAAATTCTGAAAAGCCCATGTAATGTAGGACACCCGTGGATCTGAAACCAAAAAGACCATATGAAGCTTTGCAAGTAGGATCTGAAACTTAATTCACAAGAGATAGAAAGCCAATTATGTTAGCTAGGAGCAACCAGCTAAATCATAGTCCTGGCATAGTTTCGTGGCAATTTTTGGCTGAGCTACCAGCCAAATTCTGAAACAATTCTCTGTTTTCTAGTAATAAGAATGAAGGGGGGCTTGCCTCCAATCTCAATATTATTATTTGTCTACCATAATTCAAATACACCAATAACAGGGAATTTAGTGTGCAACTTTGAAGCCAGACACCAAGGGAAACAGATCAACAGCTGTAGCAATAAATTAAACTAAAACGATCTATATCTTTAAAATGTATAAGCACTGCAAAACCATCAAAAATAAATCAGAAACAAAATGTAGTTACCTTAAGATGACTATTACCCTCTTTATTGGTTTTAATTCCTGCAATCCTATTACCCCCTTTGGAAAAATAAGCACCTGCTCCACCCAAAAACTGATCACGCAGTTGGCATAATAAAAAGAGAAAGTGGCTCGCACATAAGTTAAACCAAGTGAGTAAGAATTAAATACCATTTATAACCACCAACAACAAAAATCTCTGAATAAAGCTTCTTAGTGTTCAGCCTGGAAAAGTTCTCAATCATCCATGTGAACCTAGATGCCTGCAGCTCATCAACTGCTTGATTCTCCACTGTGTTTGCACTTTCCATTTGCGCTACTACTAATACATTAACAAAACAAATTCACAACACAGAAAAAATCAACCAAAGACCCACATTACATCAGATCAATTACAAAATCATAGTAATTCCCAGCAACACTAATTTCCATGGGCAGAAGGAAACCTTCCATGGGCTGAGGACCTTCCAAGAACAGAAGAAAACCTTCCATGGGCTGAGAACCTTCCAAGAACAGAATAAAAACCTTCCATGGGCTGAGGACCTTCCATGAACAGAAGAAAACCTTCCGCCTCGTTCAAACAAGTCATTTCCTTCAATCCTAATGCTAACTTTTAAAGTGCAGGGGGTGAAGGGTAAGGCCTCATCAGAGTAAATTGTTGATCCAGTGCTCCAAATTTTAATTTTGATTACAAAAGTATTTGATAATATGCCACATCCGTGTAAATAAGTAATTATGAAGAGACTAGCTAAGGCGGATGAGCACTTACCCAATTGTATTCTAAGAGATACTAAAATCCAAAAAGAACAGTATCGGGGCAGTCCATACTTGCAAATATCCCAACAATATCGTGTTCATACTAGCATTAAACAAATTTAAGATGATGCCAGCAAGACGTGCTAGTATCATGCCTCGGTACTTTCTCTGGAGACTGACCAGGTCGTCCAAGTGTCCTGCAGTAATAATATGCAATAGGTAAGTAATGCTAAAAAGTCCTCCAAAAGTCCCAAATTATGCTCCAAGGTACAACTGATACTTTTCATAAATGAATATGCAAATTAGTAAACCTGATGCAGGACTCAAAACCCAAAGACTTCAAGATGATCAAGTATAAAAAACAATTGCACATGTTAAATTGAAGTTGTCCATTTGTTCCTAAATTCTTGTGCAAAATCCAATAGAGCAAAGATTAATGAGGAAAATAACCAGGATCTTCTAGAAGCTAGACCAGTCATCAAGATAATATTCTTCTCCATGGGTAAGTAACTTGAGCATTCTTAGATTTGTTTCCCACAAAGATATTTACGATATTTTCCAGATTCATTTTTTTTTTACTCTTCTTTTCTTTTTGAAAATGCATGACATATACAGATAGTTAGTGGACATAGATGACTGAAAATTCTATAAACAAAAACTTACAATTCAATAAACTCAGGATCAGCCACTGAAGTCAAGTGGTTTAGAATAAAGACGATCAATTCAATTAGTCTATACAGCTTCATATCTAAACCTGACAGGAATGCTTTCAGGATTTCACGGGTGCAGAACTCTAGCACTCTTGCAAGATTGCAAGAGAGCATTTCCTCTGCTGCAAGTCCATGATCTGCAAAGATGTTTCAAAACAACTGTAAACAAGATATAAAAGGGGAACAATAGGCAACTCTGAAAGGAATGTGAAAATTAACCTACCTGCATGTCAATCAATTAAGGAGCATAAACCAAACCATCAAGGGACTAAAAGTTACCTATGTTCTCTAACAATATAACCTAATAAGGATTCTAATGTCAAAGTCTGCTCAAAGATCATCCTGTAATTTGATAAGCTCATTTGAATGGGATAAAGACTACACTGGGAAGCACCATTTCCCTTCCCTGACTCCTTACTAGTGATTACCAACTACTGACTGTTAAGCTGCCAAATTCAGTTGACAGTACCACTAAAGACTGCATTTACATATCACAAATAGGACAAAAGCCTAATGAATCAAGTTAGTGAACTAACAATTAAGTTCCACATAAATGTAACACCAACACAGAACCTATGGTTCTAAAAATCGCAATTAAAAAGTCATATCAAGTCTTAAGACAGACCTGGACCATAGAAGTTTACTAGATAGATGTGTATAGATCAACGATAGCAATTAAAAATAACAAGAGACTTTCTACAGAGAAACCTACAAATATATAACACAGCATCACCTGTAATAGCAGTAACCTTGGCCACATACTAATGGTTTAACTACACTATCTTGTATTTCT
>CM035162.1:78139341-78211274 GCA_020205615.1 Panax quinquefolius
CGAGGATGATGAAAATATTTTAAAAAAGCGAATCCGGTGAAACAAAATGACAAGGATTAAGGATTAAGGATTAGTACTTTGTTTTATCCATGTCCAAAAATACCTCAAAAATAATCACAAGTGGTGTAAAATTCAAGAATGATCAAAACATGGATACAATCAAAGCTAGTATCCGAATAGATATTTTGGACAAAGAGAAGAAATTTCATTTTTTTCGGTGAATAGTCTTAGTATCGTGAATAGTAACTCAGACACCAAAAGATAGAAATTTCACAAAAAACATCTTCACGCTTCATGAATAGTACTCATGAATAGTAACTTCGTGAATAGTAACTCATGAATAGTAACTCGTGAATAGTAATTCATGAATAGTAACCCCGACATGAAAAAGTTTCAAATTTGATAAAAGTTCCAACCAATATTTCAAAGATAATGATATTGAAGAAATAATATCATTTGAGAAGAAAATAACATCCCTTACCTCGAAAGATTAGTACTTCTAATTTGGAATAAGGGTATAGTCTTTGAAGGAACTTGCACCGAATCTAACAATACTCAAAGTATACTCAAAATACTCACAAGAATACGCTCGATAATATAGAGAGAGAAAACTTGATTTCGGTGTGATTTTCAATTCTAACCCAAGACACCTATTTATAGGAAAATCTTTAGAACACCAAAGCGAGAAAATTTAATATAATATTAATATATATATTAAGATTTCTATGCCCACCTTCCTAGATCTGATCTCAGCTCATTATGCACATGTTGTAGCCCACAAAACAAACAAAAAACGTTTTTATTATTTAAAATATTTTAAACTTCCAAAAATCAATTATTTTGAACTTGAACTTCAATAATTCATAATAAATAGCCCTTCTATCAGAAAAATTGAATCACGCGAGTTTTTATAGGAAATTCAATTCTCTACAACTTTGCGAGAAGAAAGTTTTTCCAAATTCCAAAGCAGAAATCAACAAGAAATCCACAAAGGGGGATTTTACATTTATAATCAAATTTCGGTCGATAAATGGGGTCCTTGACATGTTTAACATGTTTTAAACATTTATTGTAACAAAAATACTCTTCCTCCTCGTATACTCATATATCCCACATTCGTTGTAAAAAAATATCACCATTATTATATTATTAAAATATAATAATATATTTAAAAGAATTATTTTATCGAGAGAAAAGATAAAATTTCAATTTTCAACAATTGTCACATTAAAATTTTCTCCATCTATATCCACATAAAATCAATATTTTTCTCATCATATGAATCAATAATTAATTATTCACAAATAATATTACGAGAATCATGATATTGACAACTAGGCGGTTCTACAGGAAAAGGGGCTTTCAATAAGAATTTCTTCTTAATGGCGCCATGCAATTAGGTGACCAAACCTCTCCTTAGACGAGAACTTTCTAGACATTGCCAATAATGTTATCTAATAATATTATTCGAGATAATATGAATTATTGTTTCGATAATGAAAAACCGTGTAATGACAATTATTGAAACAACAACAATATAAAATATCAACGTTGACAATTATTAACTCGATAAAATCTTTGAGCAATAATTATCGTAACCATTATTGAGTAGTGCCTTCTTACGTAAGAATCAACAATTGGTGCAATACCGTGTGCTACTGTGTTTTAACCACCGGGTATTTTAACAGTATTAATGGTAACAACTACGCCGTTATTTTTAAACCACTTATATTTGTCGTTTTCTTCATCCAATCGCTTTTCGTTATGGGGCCCACACATGGGTTGCTTAGGTAGTCATACGAATATTCCCAAGCGATCTGAATATTCCACGACCAAACGAATATTCCCCGACAACAATGAATATTTTATAACCACTTGCTTATTTTGAAATATTTGCGTATTTTACCCCTAACTATCCACATTAATCACATCAACCCTTACTATTTCAAAATAATAAATAGAGAAAATTAAATTTCATTAATAATAAGTTGGGGTCTTACAACCTCCCCTCCTTATGAAATTTCGTCCTCGAAATTGGCGTACGATACACAGTGTTTGAAAAGGTGAGGATACCTCGCTTTCATTTCCGTTTCCAATTCCCGGGTCATTTCCTCTATAGCATGATTCCTCCACAAAACTTTAACTTGTGGTATGACCTTTCTTGGCGTGGGACATGCTCCTTCCTATCCAAGATCTTGACGGTGCCTCCTCATACGTTAAGTCTTGGCTATTTCGTCAGGTTCTAATTTATAGCGTGGTTCGGGTCTTTCACATATTTATGAAATACTGATATATGAAACACATTATGAACACGAGACATACTTGGAGGTAACGCAAGTCTCATAGGCTACATTTCCTACTCTCGGTCAAGAATTTGAAATGGACCAATAAATCGTGGATTGAGCTTTCCTCTCTTTCCAAATCTTGTAACTCCCTTCCCATGCAACTGACTCATGATATCATGATCCCCTACACTAAATTCCACGTTCTTTCGATGAAGATTAAGCATAACTCTTTTGTCGATCTTGTGCCGTTTGTATACGTTGTCGAATCATTTGGATCTTTTTAGTAGTCATACGTACCAACTTTCGGGTCCCAACGGTGTTGCTTCACCCACCTCGTCCCAACATACTAGAGAAGCGACACTTTCGTCCATATAATGCTTCAAATGGAGCTACACCTATACTTGCACGATAAGCTTTGTTGTTGTAGGAGAATTCCACTGATGGTAAATACTTATCCCAACCGCCTTGAAGTCTAGGACACAAAGTCTTAATAAATCTTCAAGAGTTTGAATAGTCCTTTTCGATTGTCCGTCCGTTTGAGGATGGTATGAAATCAATCGTAAATCCGTGCCCATAGCTTTTTGCAAGCTAACCCAAAATCTTGAAGTGAATCTTGGGTCACGATTGAAACTATGGATCTGAGGCATGCCATGCAACCTCACAATCTCATTCACGCACATACTAGCAAGACGTTCAAGTGAATAAGTCTCCGTGTCGGCAAGAAATGAAGCGGAGACTTGGTTAATCTATCAACAATAACCCAAATAGCATTGATGCCCCGAGAAACCGTAGTAGGAAGACCCGTGTGAAATCCATGGTAATGTGTTCCCACTTCCATTTCGGAATCTCAAGTGGTTGCAACGGACCCTTAGGTACTAGATGCTCGCCTTTACACGTTGACAAGTTAAACACATTGAGATAAACTTTGCAATCTCTCTCTTCATATTGTTCCACCAAAATGTATGTCGAAGATCACGATACATTTTAGTACTTCCAGGATGGATTGCAAATGGTGTATGTGTGCCTCCATCATAATCTTGTACTTCAAATCGAGTCGTTAGGAACACAAAATCTAGAGTGGACTCAAGTATTCCTTCTTCATCAATTCTCGCTTAGGAATAGCTCCTTCTTGTACTTTCTTCTTCATACGCATCATTTCCGGGTCGGTGGCTTGAAGCAACCTTAACTTTTTCTATTAAAGTTGGCTCTGTCGTATACTTGACATCATCGCTTTTCGCTCCTCGCATATGATCTTCTACTCAACGCGTCGGCTACCACGTTCGCTTTTCGGGATGGTATTGAATAGTGTGGTCGTAGTCTTTCAATAGCTCGAGCCAACGTCATTGCCGCATGTTGAGTTCTTTTGAGTGAAGAAATATTTAAAGGCTTTTATGGTGCGAATATATCTCCACTTTCTCCCCATATAGATAGTGCCTCCATATCTTTACATGAAAACATTGCCGCTAACTCTAGATCATGAGTAGGATAATTCCTCTCATACTCTTTAAGTTGTCATGAGGCATAGGCTATATGACTTTCCCCGTTGCATGAGAACACATCCTAACCCTTTGCACGAAGCATCATTTGAGATAACAAATCCATCCGAACCAGATCTTTATTGTTAGAACAGTCTTAGAAATAAGTCTCCTCTTAAGCTCTTGGAAACTCTTCTCGCATTCTTCGCTCCAAAGCGAATTTTGTATCCTTCCGAGGTTAAATTTGAGTTAATGGAGCGGCGATTCGAGAAAACCCTTCCACGAATCTCCGATAATAACCAAACTAAGCCCAAAAGCTACGTGCTTGATCTACCATCGACTTGGTTGCTCTCAACTTTATATTGCTTCAATCTTGGCGGATCCACGGATACTCCATGTTTTGACACCACGTGCCCAAGAAATGCTACTTCCTCAAGCGAACTCGCATTTCTTCAATTTGGCATATAGTTGGTTTTCACGAAGCCTTTGGAGTACCGACTTCAAATGTTTGCTCATGATCTTCACGACTTTTGGAATATATAAGGATGTCATCAATAAAGACAACAACGAATCGATCCAAATATTCCTTGAATACTCGGTTCATCATATCCATGAAAGCCGCGAGGAGCATTAGTCGATCAAGAAAGACATGACTAAGAATTCATAATGCCCGTCTTAGGAGTTCTAAAGCGGTCTTTGGAATATCCTCGATTCTAATCTTCATTTGATGATATCCGAACGAAGATCGATTTTTGAAAAGAATTGTGCCCCTTAATTTGGTCAAACAAGTCATCAATACGAGGTAGAGGATACCTATTCTTGATGGTGACATGGTTCAATTCCGATAGTCAATACAAAAGTCGCATACTCTCGTCTTTCTTCTTTACAAATAAAAGCAGAGCACCCCGAGGAGATGTACTAGGATGAATGAAACCGATGTCCAACAATTCACTGTAGTTGGACCTTTAACTCTGAAGTTCAATAGGAGCCATTCGATATGGGGTTTTAGAAATGGGCTTTGTACGGGTTCAAGATCAATAAAGAATTCAACTTCACGTTCGGGGTAGACCGGGAAGTTCTTGAAATCGTCGGAAAGTCAATAACAACAGGAATATTATTCAAATTTGGCGTGTCTTTATTCAAATCCATAACATGGGCTAAGAAAGCTTGACATCCGTTTTTAATAAGCGAATAGCTTTATGATTAGATATGATGAGTGATTGATTTTAATGGTATAGTTGCTTGAATTAAATACAACAGGTTGGTTAGGAATATGAAAACTAACAACCTTACGAAAACAATCAATTTTGGCATGATGAGTAGTTAACGATAAATCCCTAAAATCACATCAAAAGCAAGTATCTTTAAAGAGATAAGGTCAACGAGGTAAGGTGATGGTGCCAACTTGAATCAAACAAGATTTATAAGCGGTGGATGTGATGAAAGTTTCTCTAACGGAGTTTCCACAGATAGGTCAAAGTCTAATTTTTCCCGAGTCAAGTTTAAGCGTTGAGCACATGCGGGAGAGATAAATGAATGGGTAGCCAGGTATCAAGTAAGGTATAAACTTCGCAAGAATTTATAAATAGCTTACCCGTGATCACCTCGTTTGGGTTTCTCGCATTTTGACCGATCCTGACAAAAGCGCTCTTCCGGAATCGTTGACTTTGACTTTTACAGGGACGATCTTTTGAGTCACCGTCGCCATTGAACTAGGTTTCGCTCATCGTACAATCTCGGCGATATGTCCTTCCTTTCCACAATTATAGCATACCTTGAGCTGTTGTGGGCGGTTTGGTGATATGTCCCTCTTTTCGCATTTGTAGCATATAATGGGTGGTCGTTCTCCTCCTTTAGAACCGATTCTTCAAGCCCTTTGTCGTCTTCACGTGGTTAAGTTGTTAATCTCCTCTTTTAAAATCTCCTCGACTCGCTTCTTCTATTTTCATGGCCATGATTACCACCAGAGTGGTTACCATTTTTGTCCGTCTGTTTCTTTCTCCATTTGGTTATCATTATTACATTGTTGCTATCTCGATACGATCTGGTTATGGTCCCTTGGTTGAATATACTCGTTATCTCGCTCTAACAATTGAGCCCCATTAACAACATCTAAAAGAGAGAAAATTTATGAGAAATGAGATATTGTGCGTATCCGGGTTTCAAACCTCTCGAAACATCCGCGTCATCGTTCCTCATTCTCCACCAAATGAGGTGCAAACTGGATAACTCGCAAACTTTGCCTCGCATCTTTGAGACAAATCGTGTTATTTTGTTCTAATCGATGAACTCCACTTCCTTCATATGACGAACACTTTCGGGAAAGTATTTGTCATTAAATAGCTTCAAACGTCTCCCGAGACATCTTTGAGTGCGAATTTGGATGGAGTGCGCTTCACTGAGACTCCACCGATAGATACGCCTCGCCACGGAACATAAAGGTGGCGAATGGAACCTTCTGTTCTCCGTGCATCCCAAGACATCGAATATCTTGGTAATTTGCTTGACCCATGTTTTCGCGCCATGATCGGATCGGCTTTCCCTTAAATTCGGTGGTCCCGACTCTTTGAGCGCTTGCATTTGTGACAACCCAGTGAATTGCTATCATTTCCTCTGTATTTTGAACACGAGTCTCCTCATGCGATTTTGCATGAGCTGCAAAAAACTTCTAAACATCCCTCGTTCATCATACGCTGGTGGTGGTATTGTTCACGGGAGGAACATTTTGACTGTTGACGTTCTCCTCGTTGGTGAGTCTGAGCGTCTCCACGGTCTCATTTCCATTGTTAATATTCTCGATTCGACATTCTCAAATCATGTCATAAAACAATGGTTAATTAAGGAAATCAATATATCACATAATATCCTTATATAGACCAACTAAAAAATAAGCTTAGGTAGGACACACTAGCGAATGATTTACTCGTCTCTCCCTCTAGTTCTATTCCCGATCTCCGCCAGAGATCATATCCCTAAGCTCGATACCATTTGTGGCGCCCCCAAAATAGGTATACATCACCCATTACGAGTTGTCAATACATGGTGCGTAAACAACTACAACTTTATTATTACAACAATAAAAGCGTGAGTTTAAATACAAATATTATCTTCAGACAATATCTATACTCAAATAAATCCTCATCACATTTATTGATACATTATTTTACAAAAATGGTGAGGACTACTAAACAACTCTCTCTAGAACCTTCATTCCATACCCAGAGCTCGTACTCGCTATATTCTCGCCTCTTGAGAAAAATGGAACAAAAAAAGAAAAGGGTGAGCTCAACTAGCCCGATAAAGAATATTATGACTAAGATAATATACAACAAATTATCGTTAGTCTTCAACAGGAAAAATCTAATAGAATCTGATAGACAACAAATTTTAAATCAATATTCATGATGAAATAATAATTCATTAGAAGAGTTAAGTAGAGAATGCAAACTACTATCTTACATGTATGAATTTAAAAGTTCATCGTCTATCTTTTATCCCTGTAACATCAATCGATATACATCTAGAATCAAATATTCATCTTTACACTACTGGACAAAGATATTCATCGATTGGTCATGTTCATCTAAAACACTGTTCATCTTTGCACTACTACTACCAAAGATATTCTTGAAAATCATTCATCTTTGCACTACAGCCAAAGATATTCAATAATATCATCATTTAAGACCGAGGATGATGAAAATATTTTTAAAGAAAGCGAATCCGGTGAAACAAAATGACAAGGATTAAGGATTAAGGATTCGTACTTTGTTTTATCCATGTCCAAAAATACCTCAAAAATAATCACGGTGGTGTAAAATTCAAGAATGATCAAAACATGGATACAATCAAAGCTAGTATCCGAATAGATATTTTGGACAAAGAGAAGAAATTTTATTTTTAGATTGAATAGTGCCGTGATATCGTGAATAGTGCCAGTATCGTGAATAGTCTTAGATATCGTGAATAGTAACTCCGACACCAAAAGATAGAAATTTCACAAAAAACATCTTCACGCTTTATGAATAGTACTCGTGAATAGTAACTCGTGAATAGTAACTCATGAATAGTAACTCGTGAATAGTAACTCATGAATAGTAACCCCGACATGAAAAAGTTCCAAATTTGATAAAAAGTTCCAACCAATATTTCAGCATAATGATATTGAAGAAATAATATCATTTGAGAAGAAAATAACATCCCTTACCTCGAAAGATTAGTACTTCTAGCTGGAATACCGGGTATAGTGCTGAAGGGAACTTGCACCGTCTAACAATACTCAAAGTATACTCAAAATACTCACAAGAATACGCTCGATAATATAGAGAGAAAACTTGATTTCGGTGTGATTTTCAATTCTAACCTAAGCACTCTATTTATAGGAAAATCTTTAGAACACCAAAGCGAGAAAATTTAATATAATATTAATATATATATTAAGATTTCTACGCCCACCTTCCTAGATCTGATCTCAGCTCATTATGCACATGTTGTAGCCCACAAAACAAAACAAAAACGTTTTTATTATTTAAAATATTTTAAACTTCCAAAAATCAATTATTTGAACTTGAACTTCAATAATTCATAATAAATAGCCCTTCTATCGAAAATTGAATCACGCAAGTTTTTATAAGAAATTCAATTCTCTACAACTTTGCGGAAGAAAGTTTTTCTAAATTCCAAATGAAATTGATCGAAATCCACAAACAGGGATTTTACGTTTATAATCAAATTTGATCAATAAATGGGGTCCATCGACATGTTTAACATGTTTTAAACATTTATTGCAACAAAATACTCTTCCTCCTCGTATACTCATATATCCCACATTCGTTGTAAAAATATCACCATTATTATATTATTAAAATATAATAATATATTTAAAAGAATTATTTTATCGAAAAAGATAAAATTTCAATTTTCAACAATTGTCACATTAAAATTTTCTCCATCTATATCCACATAAAATCAATATTTTCCTCATCATATGAATCAATAATTAATTATTCATAAATAATATTACGAATCACTGATATTGTGACAACCGGCGGCCTCAGGAAGAGGGGCTTTCGATAAGAATTTCTTCTTCTTGGCGCCTTGATTAGGTGACCAAACCTCTCCTTAGACGTAACTTTCTAGACATTGCCAATAATGTTATCTAATAATATTATTAGGATAATATGAATTATTGCTTCGATAATGAAAAATCTTGTGTAATGACAATTATTGAAACAAAAGAATATAAAATATCAACGCAAAGAATTATTAACTCAATAAAATCTTTGAAAGTAATTACTATAACCATTATTGAGTAGTGCCTTCTTTACGTAAGAATTAACAATTGGTGCAATACCGTGCTCTTGTGTTTTAACCACGGGTATTTTAACGATATTAATGGTAACAACTACTGTAGTTATTTTTAAACCACTTATATTTGTCGTTTTCTTCATCCAATCGCTTTCAGTTATGGGGCCCACACACGGTGGCTACTTGGTGTAGTAGCATCGAATATTTCACAAACGATGATCACGAATATTCCACGACCAAACGAATATTCCACGACAACAATGAATATTTTATAACCACTTGCTTATTTTGAAATATTTGCGTATTTTACTCCTAACTATCCACATTAATCACATCAACCCTTACTATTTCAAAATAATAAATAGAGAAAATTAAATTTCATTAATAATAAGTTGGGGTCTTACAATTGGTGCAACTTTATTATTATTGTTATTGTTATTATTATTATTTTTATTATTATTATTATTATTATTATTATTATTATTATTATTATTGTAGTATATAACTTCTTGAGATTATATTAATGGTATGTAGTGAAGGAGAAGAAAGGAATATATGGGGAAAATCTCATGTTTTGATATAAATATTCATTATTGCAAGATATTAATAGATAACTTGTGTTGCTCCAGCGGTCTAATGACCAAAGTTCCAAATGATAGGTCACAGGTTCAAATATGTTTTGCATTTGGATATAATTTTTAAATACTAAATATGAATATTTTTTTCACAATTCTCCGAATACCGAATATGGTCTTACAAAAATATGCTTATTGGGATTATCTTAATTTAAGGCAACATTTTAATAATCGTTGCAAAAAGTTGTATAAGATATGCAACGAAAATAAAAATTATTGCCAATGAACGTGGTCCATATTAGGCAACGAAATATAGCAACAAAAAATTTTTCATTGCCCACGATGAGGAGAAATCAAGTGGTTAGAAATTTTGCAACGAATTTCTAACGAATTTTGTTTCCAAATTTTGCAACGACTTATGAATTTCGTTGTAAAAAGTAAAAGCCTGACACAATCTGCAACGAAGGACAAGTTTTGTTGCTAAACATACACTTTTAGAAACGACTTATAAAGTTGTTGCTTGAAAAATCGTTGCTAAAGCCCCATTTTTAGCAACAAAATTTTTTTCGTTGCCCACGATGACAGGAAATCAAGTGGCCTAAAATTTTGCAACGAATTTGTAACGAAATATTTTCCCGCCAATGAATTAGCAACGATTTTTTGCAACGGCTTATGAATTTCGTTGCAAAAAATGAAAGTCTGACACAATCTGCAACGAAGGATAAATTTCGTTGCTAAACATATACTTTTAGCAACGACTTATAAAGTCGTTGCCCGAATAATCGTTGCTAAAGGCCCATTTTTTTGTAGTGTGGAAACCCTAATTTCAGTTCCAGGAATCTGAAACCCTAATTCGGAAGTTGAAACCCTAATTTAGGAATGCAAATGCTAGTATAAGGTTTAAGCGTTATTACTGATGACCTAATTAGGGATAATCCTAATTGATTTAGAAAACCCTAATTTCTGGATTAGAAACCCTAATTTATAATTAAGGAAAAACCTAATTGTTAGTTTAATAATTTTAATGTTACTTAGGAAACATTAATCCTAATTTTCAAGTTATAAGTAATTAGAAAACCCTAATCTAATTAGGAAAACTAATTTTTAAATTAGAAAGATTATTTTTCTATTTGAAAACCTAATTCGTGGGTTATAAACCCTAATGACCAATTTTGTCCTAAATTGCTAAATTAGCAATTTTAATTAGGAAATATTAATCCTAATTAGTAAGCTTGAATTATGATTAGGAAATCTTAATATAATTATAGAATCCTAATTATAATTTAGAAATTTTAATTTTTCTATTTTAAAAATCTAATTTTTGGAAATTCAAGAAATTGATTTTTGGAACCTTAGGTTTTAACCGTAAGGGTCAAACCCTAAGGGTTGGATCAAAGACCAATTTGCTATTAAAATGTTGGACAAAATGACTATATTGCCCTTTTTGCAATTCTTTAATGAGTTTGTGTGTAGGTTTTGACCTTAGGTGAGTGGTTCACCAAAACCTAACCCTAGCCATGTGCATATATCTCAGCCAAATATGATCTTTGGTGCCACTTAGCAATATGGCATTCATTGAATCAAAATTTTATAAGATTTAAGTAAGTAAAATCACTTACTTTACTTAACAAACTTGCCAAGCCTTTTCTCTCTCTATATTTCAAAATCTAGAGTGAGAAGGAGTGAGAAACCAAAACCATTATCATCTCCTAGCCTTCCAAGAACAGATCAAGGATCAAAAGTTCAAGAATCAAAGTTTTAAAGGTATATGCCCTAAATCATGTGATCCATGTTATTTGTTGTAATTGGTTGTTTAAAATTATGTATTAAGGTGTCTTTAAGTGATCCGGGTTGTTAAATCCCAGATCCATAACATCAAAGTGCTCGAAATTGGAGTTTTTAGAAATCTGGGAAAAGTTTGAAAGATGGTTTGACAATCATATGTCAGATGCCTTAGATCTATGTGTATTTGATTTTTGGTGTATGTTATGTTATACATTTGTTCTTTGATGTTAGGGCTTTGATCTGAGACTTGAATCAACCTCAAATCATGTTTAGATTGAAAGATATGATCGGTCAAAGTCCTTTGACCGAGCACGAAAATTAGAATATGGGCAACCCAGAATTTTTCCAGGTGGTCTGACAAGATTTTCGAAGCCCCTGATCTTGCAGTATGTTAATGTTTTGGCCAAGTTATTGTGATTTTGTTGTAGCCTGACATGAAGACTACATGTTAAAGGCTTTAGATCACCCAAATCCTGAACAGAATAGTAGATAATCATGGTCAAACTAAGTTGACCGATTTGCCTGAAGAACAATCTGGAAAACCCAGATTAATCATGAACACGTACCTGACAGGTATTTTAACCAGCCATGATCTCTTTTATATGTTGTTGTTAGACTAGATTAGTGATATGTTATCGTACCCTGGCATGACTACTACACGATTTAACATTAATATTACACTGACAAATTCCAGAACGCTAGATTCAAGGCTTGCAAACTTGATACCTTGGCTGTTCTTCATTTCTGGGTAACCCAGAAAATGAAGAACATGCCTGATATGATTTTATGGGACTTAGATCTCTCTGATCTGATGTTTTATGTCCATGGAACAAGTTGGTGATTGTAGAATTACATTAGTACTACAGTTCTAACCAAATTAGAAGCCCAAAAACATAATGTACAAGAAATTAGAACAGGTCCAAATTATGAACCTTGTGATGATACATGAAGTTCAGGTAGCTCGAAACGAGGAAAAGTTAAGAATACCTATAGCGACGGTTCTGTCGCTATAGGGCCTCTTTATTAGTAATTAATTTTCAAAAATTAATATTTTAATTAAATAAATCGAAATAAATGGTTTTTATTTATTAAAAATAAAAAATAAATTCCTAAAAATTATTTTAAAATCTGAAAATTAATTTTTAATTATTTTGAGTATATTTAATAAATATATATTATTTTTGGAATATAAATGGTATTTAATTTATTTAATTATAATATTAAATAAATTATTTAAAAATGATTTTAATACATGAAAAATCATGAAAAATTATATTATGGTATAAGAAAATATTTTAAGTTATTTTTAATGACTTTTAATATTTTGTGATGAATTTCATTAATTAATCAATATTAATGAAGATTAATTTGTTTAATAACTATATTAAATAAATTATGCAAAAATAGAATTAATGATTTAAAATTATATAAAAATGATTTAAGTGTTATAAAAATATTTTAACTTATAAAATATAACTTTTGATATTTTGTTATGAAAATAGTGATATTTTAATATTAAACATAATTATCGGATAATGAGTTTAAGTGTTTAAAATTATATAAATATGATTTTAAGGTATTAAAAATACTTTGATATATTATAAATATATTATAATATTAAGTGATAATTTTCATTAATATTTGATATTAAATAAATATTAATGATAAAGGAATTATGTGGTATTTAATTCGTATAAATACGTTTTTAATTATTGAAAATTCACGATAAATAATAATAATTATTTGAAAATTATTATGAGGCTTGGAAAATTATTTTGACTGTTAATAAATTATCTTAGATAATGGATAAGTGTTTAGACAGAGTATAATTGAACTTAAACTCGATAATGGTCTGACTAGACCATCTGGATGTTAGAATTTTGTCGAACTCGACTCAGACTGTCAAAGTTTGACTTGAGGATAGGTCGTATGTATGTTATATACAGATATGATTATGTGATAATGTGTTTAGGTTATTTTAAATACTTTGATGATATTATTCTAACTTATAGATCGATATTATTTATATATTAGGTTCAGACAAAGCTTATTAAATTGCATAGCGGTAATCAACGGTTCAAGCAAGTTTTACTTAACTCTACTTAGGGTTGTTTCATTCAGATATGCTTATGGATAATCATTGCTGATTGCCATTATAGAATTGTACCCTCTACATATTGCATGTATAAGTCAGGTATGAAAGGCTGATCACCTTCATTACCATTCGGTCCAGATATATTTGTTCATGTTTAATACTTGTTAAGTCAAAATTTTGTTTGTGCTAATTCACAACTATATTATTGAATTATAGCCAGCTTATTATTCAGATTCTTTCAATCATGATATATCTTTAAATAAATTTAAACTTGATGGGCAACCTTCATGCTCACCCTTGCTATATCATGATAAAACATTGCAGATTAAGGCGAATGCGTTGGATACAAGGAAAGGTTAAAGCAGTTCCAGCTTTAAGATAATGTGTGCAGCTAGATTTGTAATAGTATTGTATGATAATAATGTTATATGTTAGACAAATTATGAATTGTGTATAAGTTAAGGTTACTCGACCTTGGGGAATAATGTATAAAGTTTAATGTATAAACAAATTATGTTTATATCTTCCGCAATATATAGTTATAGTATGATTGTACCAGATCCGCGATGATTTGGGACCCAGATTTGGGGCCCTCACAGTTGGTATCAAAGCTGTAGGTTATGAACCTTAGGTACGAATACCTAAGACTAATAACCGCAGTGATTAGGATAAGGACTAACTAAGATAGAGTTAGTGGGTCGGTAAGATTCAAAGATTAATCTCGGCAGGTTATAAAAGATTCAGAGTTCCCTAACTCTGATAATAAAGTTGAACAGTAGTGGTGAATAGATAGAGTCAAATAGACTAAAAGTAAAATGGTAGGAGATCGAAAAACAAAACGATCATGATATAGAAATGAATCATAATATATACGATGAGATCACCTCGTGATCTGATAAGGTGATAGCAGGGAGAAGAATCAATCTAATGATTGAACAGTTTACAGCAAGATTGCTGAGTGTCAGTTGTACTATGAATTGGTACAGATTCTGGAAGGGATTATGAATACGAGTTGAATGAAATTCGTATTGAGAAAGGAGTTAAGATTAGGTGGGGATTTCAATTAAGGACTCATGTCAGCAGCTGAGTTGTATGATTCCTTGTATGGGCGGGGAATTGTACTTGGTGTAAAAACCACTTAATTTCTGGCAATGATAATTATTGAAATGTTTGTGTCGCGCTATTTGCTTTATGCATATTAAGAGGGTGATTCATTTCTCATGTGTATAACAGATAGATAGGTTATAGGTATAGAATATAAGGTTAAGTACGAGTTCTTAAAACTCATACTTATGTGACATTCTTGATTCATAGTTATATGAAATGTTTATGAACCCCTCAGGGAATGAACGCCAAAGGTCTGACTAGGACAAGTTCTTAAACTCATATGATTGTGGCAAGTTCATGAACTCATAAGTGTGGTTTGACAAACTTGGTATAGTTGTGTGTAAATGGAGTATTAAAGATAATAGGAATTGATAGATTATTTAAGCAAATGATTATTAGTGGATACATAATTTTTCCAAAATTCCTAGCTATGCTAGACTTCAAAATTTCGACATCAAGCTAAATACACAGTATGAGCTTTTGAAAAAATAAAAAAATAAAAATATAGACTCGTAATCATTTTTGGAACGGTTTAAAGTATAGTTTGTTAGGAATAAGCATGTGAATGATATTCCTGATTACATATGATTTGATTATAATATATATATGAATAAATAATATGTAAGTATGCTTGCATTAAGAAAAGCTGTAAAGTCATTTGATAGATAATAGAAATATGTATACAAGGACTTAGAATGAATTGATCAAGTATGTTAGGTTGATCCTACATAAGCAAAATAGCTTTGTAAAGTCCTTAAAAAGAAATGATGTACAAGGACTATAAATATAGAAAGATCAAGCATGTTAGGTTAATCTTATGATGTAATAGATGAAGCTTGCATCGATCGTCAAGCATCGCACTGAGAGATCGTGAGTCTCGCGGAGAGAGTCGAGGATAACTCGAGAGCTATCGAGGCGTAATCGTAGTCTGCAAGATAGTAGATCTCGGAGTTCGTAGATCGCTGGGAGAAACGATGAAGGATCGTGGTATATCGAGAAGAGCTTCCTCGGGATCGTAGTGTCTTTGAGGAAGTCGTTCGTAATCAGAGACGACACCGCCACGAGCCGATAGAATATCCGCGAAGCCAAGTCAGAAACGTAGACTACACTCGGAGTCATAGAGTCTACCGATGCCGAAGCCAAGTCAAGGATCGTAGAATACACTCAAGATCGTAGACTATACTATGAGTTCGTAGAGTCTATTGATTACATGCAGAGATCATAGTCGAGCAAGATCAGATGAAGACAACAAGCGCAAGGCAGAAACCGTAGAGTGTTAAGATCTGATCTCAGGATCGTAGTGTCTCGTGACAAGTCAAGTTGAATCGTAGAAAGTGTAACTACTGACCTCAGCGTAAGTGCTCACAATGCATAAAGCGTAATCGTAGAGCAAGTATGATTCTCAACTAATGAGCACTCCCAGAATATCCAAAGGAACAAAGCCTCTGGTTGGCAATGCAAAGATACATCCTACCTGAAGGGAACCAGAGAGCATTAAACGAATGGCATGCAAGCTAACAGAAGATCTAAGCACCAACCCAATCAGCATCAAGATTGAGTTGTAAAGCCATTCAAGATGAAGTTTTCCACAAGACGATCATAAGAAGGCTTCAGTAACTGATTAAGAAAAGTCAGCAAGTGAAGTAGCTGTCAAGTGAACAGAAGACAATGATCTTGGAAGCAACCGAGATCGTAGTGTTTGCCAAACAAAGAAAGAACTGATGGAAAGTGAACCGAGATACTGCTTAGTCTCTGAAGAACAAGGCTAAAGTGATTAAGCGTAGGGTCAGTCCATTGATGATAAGTGAACGGGAGATCACAAGGAGAAAGTGAGCTGGACGCGCCACAAATCTGAAGTGTCTTGCTATTCAGAGGGGACCAGAGCAAGGAGTTAGGCCATCAGTCTTTGAGAACAGTCGAAGCAAATAGAAGTGTTGAAGCACTGCACAATGAAAGGAAGAGGTGTACTACATTGGAGATCCAATCAACACTCTTCAAGATCGTAGTATTAACTCTGCCAGTCAATGAGTAACACTCAACAAGACACTACGATCAGGTCCTCGAAGACATGCATCAGGATCGTAGAGTTCGAACACCCAAAGATTGAAGCATTGGCAACGGTTCAAACTGAAGGATGGTATTCGGACAAAAGCTTATTGAGAGCATCGATGCAAAAGGACAACCTCTGATCGAGAAATCAGAAGGAGGAAATAAAGTCTTCAACCTGCCCAAGACATTAAAGTGACATCTCTGATGGGTAGGTGAAACAGTAGACTGCAATGTCAGATAAAGTATGACATGCCACATCAGCAGTCTACCTCTGTCAACTCGAGATCTGTGAAGATATTTGAATAGCCTTCAATGGCTACTTTCCAACGGAAGGATTGGGAAGGAGTATAAATCAGGAAGAGCTTCAAAGATCGAGGGTTCTTTGGAGTTCTTGAAGTTTGGAGAGAAGGTGGACCTGCATTTAAACCACGTAAGATAGTGAGTCCGAAGGCTCACTCTATGATCCACCAAGAACACTCAGATTCATGCAAAGGAAGAAGTAGAAGTGAGAGTTCTACTATGTAGAAGTGAGAGTTCTACTACGAGAATAGTGTTCTAAACTGCCAAGAGAAAGAAGAGCATCATGTCATCTTGGTGTCCATCATGGGAAGACTCTAAGTACAATAGAGAAGAGCTCACAGTCATCTTAGCAAGTCCATCATGAGAAGACATCAAGTATCAAGAAGGGAGATCGCAAACGTCATCATGGTGGCAAGCATGAGAAAGTTTCTAAGTACCAAGAAGAAGAACTTACAATCATCTTGGAAACCTATCATGTATGTACCATCATGTATCAAGAGTAAAGATCTTCAGGAAGTCATCAAGGATCATCAAAGTGGTTGAGTAATCAAGAAGCCGAGCATCATGCAATACTCAACCGCACTTCAAGGATGATCACGCTAAGTCGCTAAGTCTGAAGATGTTGAGCATGAAGACATCTTAGCGACCAAAGACCAACTCCAATAAACTAACAAATAAACAACAAAAGCCAAGGCCTGAGGGGTCCTTGTTTGAAGGGACTAAATGAAGTTAGGGCCAGAAGGGTCCTTGTCCGGAGGGACTAAACGAAGTTCCAAGCCTGCTGGGCTTGAAGAGTTCCTAAGGAACTAGAGGAGTCCCAAGGCTGCTGGCCTTGAAGAGTTCTTAGTGAACTGAAGTCCCAAGGCTATTGGCCTAGAAGGAATCTTAGTGATTCAGGGTGCTGCCCTTCCTTAGTGGAAATCCTGTTAGTTGAAAGCAGAAGAGTGGATTAGGAGCTTGAGTCTCTGAACCACTTAAAACCCCTTGTGTCTTTTAAATTATGTCATTTACATTATGTCTATAACTCGCTACTGCTATGTATGTTTTAAGCACATAACTAAACTTACTCTCTACGAACAATGTATGTATGATTATGAATATATCAATGAAAGGGATCTTTTACTTATTCCGCTGTGCTTGAAAAGATTCTTATGTTTGTCATATGCTAATTTAATAGCTATACCAAATAATAGAGAAAATTATTTGAAATAAAAAGGATCTATTCAACCCACCTTTTTGATCTATTGTGCCTACTGGGAATTAACAATTGGTATTAGAGCAGGTTCTCATGCTATATTCAAAAGCTAATTGCTTTGAGTCTGATCCAAGGCACATTGTTTTAAACTTAGTTTAGTAGTAAGTAACTTGTTATATGCAGATGAACTCACACGTTGGAAATACTGTGTATAGGTAAATGTGTATATACACCTGAAGCTGCTCAGATTGGTCCATGTTCTCAATTGCAACATCAACAAGACCAATCCCAGCCTGCAGTCAATCTTGTAGTCTGAAGACCAGACAAGAGAGCTCAAAAGACATCAATGACAAAGAGTCAAGCATCCACCAGTCTGAAAGATGAAGAGGTCATACATGCTAAGAAATTCTTATCAAGAGAAGAAAGAAGATCTTCTCAAACTTATGTCTGGCCAACCAGCAGCTGGGTGCAAACTTTGTAAACTAAAGGATGTCAAAGATCTTAATGTTGAGATTCTCTTGGCCTACATCTTCAAGACCATGACTGATTGATTAAAGGTCAACACGAGCAACAAGCTGTCAGGAGCAAATGTGAAGCTATGCACATCAATGCCTAAACTCAAGATATCTAAGATAAATGGTCATTAAGAGACCCGACAAAGTAAAAGGTACGATTCCTCACTATTACATGTGTTCATCATAAAAGCACCTTCTTATGAACCATAACAGTGTTCTGTCAAGAAATCCTAATCTACCTAAAAAGGTGAAGAGAGAAAGTACCTTGAGGATGGAAACTCAAATGTCTATAAGCTTTCTCTCCATCCAAGTTTTAGGATGAAGATGACATCTTGAAGGAAATCTGAAATGGGTCATAAGAGCATCACAAGTCAAATTAATTTTATGTGAAGTAATCTTTGCTGGTGGGTTAGTATGTATGTACAAATAATTGTTCTAAGTGTTTGATAACACACAGAATATGATCATGTGATGCCCCCAAAATTAGGTATACATCACCCATCTTGAGTCGCCAGATACATGGTACAGAAATCAAATACAACTTAATAATACAACTGTCGTGTACAATACGACAAAACATAAATTGTGAGTTTGAATACAAATATTGTCTACTAGAGAGTATACAAACTCAAAAGGAGTCCTCATTATAATTATTATCACACTATTTCACAGAATAGTGAGGACTACTAATGCACCATCTAGGACCATCACTCCGTTCTCCGACTTGTTCCAGCTATATTCTCATTTCCTGAAGAGAACAGTGAAAGAAAGGGTGAGCTCAACTAGCCCAATAAGAAATATTATGACTAAGATAATGCAGAATAAATTATCATTAGCCTTAAATAGTGTTAAACTGATACAATATAACAAACATCAAGTTTAACTGCAGCGGAATAAGCAATCTATTAAAAGAGTCAAGTAGAGAATAAAATCTACTATCTTTTATGATTTAAAAGGTTTTCATCACTTTTATAGTCGGGACTCAAATTTTAATAAATAATCCACATCATCGAATCACCCCTGCACTACGGCCAAGGATATTCTTTAGTATCACGACCACAATTATCTATGCACTACGGGCCAAGAATATTTGTGTATTCATTAATGGTCATGATCATGCCAACAACTGTCCATCAATGCACTACGGGCCAATGAGGACTTTTACCACGTCATTTGTAACATTACGGTCATGATTACACCGAATAATCCCTGGTCATAAACATACCAAGTCCATCTATGCACTACAGGCCACAGATGACTTTCAAAAAAAATATAAATATGAGGATGATGACAATGATATAAGAATTCAATAAAACAAGTTCAAGAATTAATTTGTCCAAGAACCAATAACGTCCAAATTGTCAACATGATATTGCTTTGTAGAGTAAAATTCAAGAATGCTCAGAAGAATATTTCTATGAAAAGATACTGGATGAAGCGCAATTATCAAGGATATTCCACTAATTTCATGGAGTATAGAAGTCAAAATTTAACCAACTGAGTATAATAAAGAATGGAATAACAAAAGAAATCACCATGCATGTGGTACTTCGCATAGACAGGTTATTCCAACAGAATACTAAATAACGGAACCAGGTCAAGCGAAATTATGACCGAGAGCAGGATGTTCCAAATGTAATAATAAAGAATGGAATAACAATGCGAAATCACCATGCATGCGGTACAGATGTATGAGTTATTCCAATAGAGTACTAATAAGGACGGAATCAGTTAGGCATAAAACGCATACATGTGAATAAGATATTCCAACAGAATAATAATAAAGACGGAATCAGGTCCCACAGAAACGCATGCATGACAGGATATTCCAACATAATAGTAAAGACGGAATAATAGAAGAATGTCACCAAGTATAGGTTTGCCCGCGTATACAGGTTATTCCAACAGAATAATAAAGAATGGAATAACATAAGTTCTCTTCATGAATACAAAAGATTAACACCCCTTATGAGTACAACAAATAATATTCCCTACCTTAAGAAGAAGAGTACTGGATATATAAGTAGTGAAGTAGCACAATACTTTCTTCTGTCTCTCTATAGTTTATTTCTCTAGATTTTCAGTGAATTCGTAAGAAAATAATGAAGGAATGAGCTTCTATTTATAAAAAAATGGGTACGCATAAAGAATTAACTCATGAACGGTCAGATTGATTTACTTTAATCGGCGGTCCATATTTAAAGCAAAATCTTTTAAATAAAATATAATATATTCTATTTATAATCTAATAAAACGAATAACTTTATAAAGGATTTTACTATGCAAATACTATGCAGCACTATGTAAATACTATGCATAATAAAATATAATATATTCTAATTATTGTCTAATAAAACATAAAACTTTATAAAAGTATTTTGTTTTATATAAAAGATTTTCTCATTATTACATTAATAATACCAACAAAACCGAGTGACTTATCACGTAAGCATCGATAATTAATTAATATTGTGCTACTATGCAACCACGCGTAGACATTCATACTTTTAACACCGGGTGTTTCAACGAGTTAACAGTAAAACTTCCGCCATTATTTTCATAAATTATTTTTGTCGTTTTCTCAATCCGATAATAATTCCGTTATGGGGTCCACCAATGATTGTCTTAGTTGTCACGAATATTCCCTGTTAAAATGAATATTCCCCGACCAATCGAATATTATATAACAACTTGCGTACTTTGCAAAATTTATAAATATTACCCACAACTATAACATTATATCAATTTCACTCCATAATATTCAAAAATAATATTTATAGAAAATTCATCTTTATTAAAAAAGTTGGGGTTTTACAATCTCCCATTCTTATGAAATTTCGCCCTCGAAATTAGGGTACGTACGTGGTATATTGAAGAGGTAAGGATACCTTGATTTCATTTTAGATTCTAACTCCCAAGTCATTTCCTCAACATCGTGGTTTCTCCACAAAACTTTAACTTGAGGTATAACCTTGTAGCGTAGAATATGTTCCTTCATATCCAAGATTTGAATAGGATCGTCTTTATACGTCAAATCTTCTGCTATTTCGTCCGGTTCTAACTCAATAATGTGGTTCGAGTCTTCCACATATTTACGTAACATGGATATGTGAAAAACGTTATGAACACGAGACATACTTGGCGGTAAAACGAGTCTATAGGCCACAGTTCCTACTCGATCGAGGATTAAAAATGGGCCAATGAATCGAGGATTGTGCTTTCCTCTCTTTCCAAATCTCGTAACTCCTTTCCACGGAGCAACTCGTAATAACACATGATCTCCAATATCGATTTCCACATCCTTTCGATGAAGATCAACATAACTCTTTTGTCGATCTTGTGAGGTTTTTATACGTTGCTGGATCGTTTGAATCTTTTCTGTAGTTATACGTACCAACTCCGGTCCCAACAACGTTGCTTCACCCACCTCATCCCAAAGATATCTTTCGAGAAGCGACACTTTCTTCCATACAACGCTTCGAATGGAGCCATGCCAATACTTGCTTGATAACTGTTATTATAGGAAAACTCCACCAATGGTAAGAACTTGTCCCAACTTCCCTTGAAATCAAGGACACATAGTCTTAATAGATCTTCAAGAGTTTGAATAGTCAGTCCTCTTTGACTGTCCGTCCATCTGAGGATGATATGCCGAGCTAAATCGTAAATCTATGCCCATAGCTTTCTGCAAACTAACCCAAAATCGTGAAGTGAATCTTGGGTCTCTATCAGAAACTATGGATACTGGCATACCATGCAGTCTTACAATCTCATTTATATACATACGTGCAAGACGTTCAAGTGTATAAGTTTCTCGTATCGATAAGAAATGAGCAGACTTGGTCAATCTATCAACAATGACCCAAATCGCATCTATACCTTGAGAAACCTTAGGAAGACCGGTAACGAAATCCATGGTAATGTGCTCCCACTTCCATTCTAGAATTTCAAGTGGTTGCAATGGACCTTTTGATACTTGATGCTCCGCCTTGACTCGTTGACACGTTAGACACCTTGAGATAAATAGCGCTATCTCTCTCTTCATATTGCCCCACCAAAATGTATGTCGAAGATCATGATACATTTTGGTACACCCAGGATGGTTTATAAACGGTGTGTTGTGCGCCTCCATCATGATTTTATACTTTAAATCAGAGTCGTTAGGAACACAAAGTCTGGAGTTGACTCGAAGTATTCCTTCTTCATCGATTCTTGCTTCCGGCATAGCACCTTCTTGTACTTTTTTCCTCATACGCATCAGCTCCAGGTCTCATACGCATAAGCTCCAGGTCTGTAGCTTGAGCAACTTTAGCTTTATCAATTAAAGTCAGTTCAACTCGTATGTTCGCCATCATCACATGGGTCCCTGGAGTCTTTAACTCTATTTCCATCCTTTGCAAGTCACACAAAATGGGCCTTTGCGCTGTCAATATTGCACTCGTACCAGCATATGATCTTCTACTCAATGCGTCAGCTACCATATTCGCTTTTCCAGGATGGTATTGGATGGTAAGATCATAATCTTTCAACAGTTCAAGCCAACGTCGTTGTCGCATATTGAGTTCCTTTTGAGTGAAGAAATATTTGAGGCTTTTATGATCCGTAAAGATCTCCACTTTCTCCCCATACAAGTAATGCCTCCAAATCTTTAGTGCGAAGACAACAGCTGCCAACTCTAGATCATGAGTAGGATAATTCCTCTCATATTCTTTGATCTATCGTGAGGCATAGGCTATGACTTTCCCATGTTGCATGAGAACACATCCTAACCCTTTGCCCGAAGCATCACTGTAGATGACAAATCCCTCCGAACCAGATGGTATTGTCAGAATAGGTGCTGAAATGAGTCTCCTCTTGAGTTCTTGAAAACTCATCTCACATTCCTCGCTCCAACCGAACTTTGTATCTTTTCGAGTCAGCTGAGTTAGTGGAGTAGCGATTCGAGAAAACCCTTCTACGAATCTCCGATAATAACCAGCTAAGCCGAGAAAGCTACGTGATTGATCATTAACGATTTAGGTTGCTCCCAGCTTTGAATAGCTTCAATCTTTTCTGGGTCAATAGATATTCCATGACTTGATACCACGTACCCAAGGAATTATACTTCCTCAAGCCAGAACTCGCATTTCTTTAACTTGGCATAAAGCTTGTATTCACGAAGCTTTTGGAGTATCAGCCTCAAGTGTTGCTCATGATCTTCACGGCTTTTGGAATAAATAAGGATGTCATCAATAAAAACGACCACAAAGTGATCCAAATATTCCTTGAATACTCGGTTCATCATATCCATGAAGGCAGTAGGAGCATTAGTCAATCCAAAGGACATGACTAGGAATTCATAATGCCCGCATCGGAGTTCCGAAGTCTTTGGAATGTCATCGGTTCTAATCTTCAATTGGTGATATCCGGAACGAAGATCAATCTTTGAAAAGAATTTGGCTTCTTGCAACTGGTCAAACAGGTCATCAATACGTGGCAATGGGTACCTATTTTTGATGGTGACATGATTCAACTCCCGATAATCAATACAAAGTCGCATACTCCCATCTTTCTTTTTCACGAATAGAACAAGAGCACCCCAAGGAGAAGTACTAGGACGAATGAAACCGATGTCTAACAATTCCTGTAGTTAGGTAGTTAACTCCTGAAGTTCAATAGGAGCCATTCGATATGGGGCTTTGGAAATGGGTTTTGTACCGGGTTCAAGGTCGATACAAAATTCAATTGCACGCTCTGGGGGTAGGCCATGAAGTTCTTCAAGGAATACATCAGGAAATTCATTAACAATAGAAATATTATTCAAAACTGACGTATTTTTGTTTAGATCCGTGACATGAGCTAAGAAAGCTTGACATCTGTTTTTCAATAAACGAATAGCTTTATGGCTTGAGATGACAGTGATTGATTTTAATGGTTTAGTTGCTTGAATTCGCATAATAGGTTGGTTAGGAATATGAAAGCTAACAACCTTACGAAACCAATCAATTTTTTGCATGATGAGTAGTTAACCAATCAATCCCTAGAATTACATCAAATGCAAGTATTTTCAATGAAATAAGATCGACAGGTAATGTGTGGGTACCAACTTGAACTAAACAAGACTTATAAACTGTGGATGTAATGAAGGTTTCTCCCAACGGAGTTTCAACAGATAAGTCAAAGTCTAATTTCTCCGGAGTCAAATTTAAACGTTGAGCGCAAGTAGGAGAAATAAAAGAATGGGTAGAACCGGTATCAAATAAGGTATAGACTTCGCTAGAGTTTATAATAAGCTTACCGGTGATGACCTCATTCGGGTTCCTTACTTCCTGGTAGGTCACGACAAATGCTCTCCCTTGCACCACCGGCTTTGACTTTTCTGGGATGGCCTTTGGTGCCTCTATCCTAGCTGAACTTGTCTTCGGTGAACGACAAAATCGGGCTAAGTGACTTTCTCTTCCATAATTATAACACTCTTTGGATGGCATCGCACAGTTTGGACTGATATGTCCCTCCCCTCCGCATTTGAAGCATATGATAGGTGGTCGTTCTCCTTCCTTAACCACGGTTACTAGTGCTGATGTCTTTTCATCATTGTTGAATCTCCTTTTCTTGAAATGTCCATTTTTACTGTCTTGGCCATGATTACCACCGAAGTGGTTACCATTTCTGGCATGTTGATTCCCTCCACGTTTGTTGTCACCGCTCGATGACCGATACCTTTGGTATTTTCATCTTTGTCGCTTTGCTTTCTCTTGGTTGCGTTGACTCGTTACCGTGCTCCAATAACTGAGCCCTATTTACAACATTTGAGTACAAACACAGTTTATGAGAAATAAGATATTGACGTATCTCCGGTTTTAAACCTCTTCAAAATATTCGCGTCATTCGCTCCTCATTATCGACCAAATGGGATGCAAACCGGGATAACTCCGCAAATTTAGCCTCGTATTGTGACACTGTCATATTGTTTTGTTCCAACTTGACAAACTCCACCTCTTTCATGTGACGAATACTCTTGGGAAAGTACTTGTCGTTGAATAGCTGTTGGAACTTTTCGCAAGACATCTTGAGTGCGTCAGGCTGGGTACGTTTTACAGATTCCCACTAGTAATCTGCCTCTTCACGCAACATGAAGGTAGCGAAGGGGACCTTTTGCTCCTCGGAGCATTCCAAGACATTAAATATCTTGGTGATCTGCTTTATCCATGCTTCCGCCTTAAGTGGTTTTGGCTCTCCAATAAACTCGGTGGTCCCAGCTCTTGAATCTTTAGCGGTGGCCATGATCTTCGAGAGTTCAAAGTGTTTCCACCTACATTTTGGACGAGAGCCGCTCTCACCGATGTGTTGCATGAATTGCATAAATCCTCTGAACAATCCATCATTCATCATTTGGTCAGTGTTGTTGTTTGCATGAGGATTGTCGCCTTCCTGATGCACATTTTCCTGATTATTGATATGTGAAGACTCAACGGTCTCTTGAGCTCCATTGCTATTTTCAACATTCTCGGATGTCATTTTCAGATACTGCCACAAAACAAAGGTTAATTAACATATAACATATTATCCCTATACTTTGACCGACCAATTAAATACCAAATAAACTTAGGTAGGTCATACTAGCGAAGGAATTCCCCGTCTCTCCCCTCCTAGTTCTAGTCTTACATCTTAGCCAGGGATCATATCCCTAAGCTTTGATACCAACTGTGACGCCCCCAAAATTAGGTATACATCACCCATCTTGAGTCGCTAGATACATGGTACAGAAATCAAATACAACTTAATAATACTGTTATGGGTGTACAATACGACAAAACATAAACTGTGAGTTTGAATACAAATATTGTCTACTAGAGAGTATACAAGCTCAAAAGGAGTCCTCATTACAATTATTATCACATTATTTCACAAAATAGTGAGGACTACTAATGCACCATCTAGGACCATCACTCCGTTCCCCGACTCGTTCCAGCTATATTCTCATTTCCTGAAGAGAACAGTGAAAGAAAGGGTGAGCTCAACTAGCCCAAAGAAGAAATATTATGACTAAGATAATGCGAATAAATTATCATTAGCCTTAAACAAATGTTAAAGCGATACAATATAACAAACATTAAGTTTAAGCTGCGGTAAACAAGCAATCCATTAAAAAGTCAAGTAGAGAATAAAATCTACTATCTTTTATGATTAAAAAGGTTTTCATCACTTTTATCGTTGGGACTCAAATTTTAATAAATAATCCACATCATCGAATCACCCTCGCACTACGCCCAAGGATATTCTTTAGTATCATGACCACAATTATCCATGCACCACGGGCCAAGAATATTTGTGTATTCATTAATGGTCATGATCATGCCAACAATCATCCATCAATGCACTACACGGCCAATGAGGACTTTTACCACATCATTTGTAACATTACGGTCATGATTACACCAAATAATCCTCGGTCATAATCATACCAAGTCCATATATGCACCTACAGAGCCACGAGATGACTTTCAAAAAATATAAATATGAGGATGATGACAATGATATAAGAATTTAATAAAACAAGTTTAAGAATTAATTTGTCCAAGAACCAATAACGCCCAAATTGTCAACATGACATCGCTTTGTAGAGTAAAATTCAAGAATGCTCGGAAGAATATTTCTATGAAAAGATCTTTGGATGAAGCGCAATTATCAAGGATATTCCACTAATTTCATGGAGTATAGAAGTCAAAAATTTAACCAATTGTGAGTATAATAAAGAATGGAATAACAAAAGAAATCACTATGCATGCGGTACTTCGCATGAGGTAAAAGTTATTCAATAGAATACTAAATAATGAACCGGAGTTAGGCAAAATTGCACCGCAATGCGAGGATGTTCCAATGTAATAATAAAGAATGGAATAACAACAGAAATCACCATGCATGCGGTACCGCATGCCAAAGCGAGTTATTCCAACGAGAATACTAATAAGGGCGGAATTAGGTCCCGGCGAAAAGCGCATGCATGGATATTCCAAATGAATAATAATAATAAAAAGGCGGAACCAGTCCTGCCGTAAAACGCATGATACATGATATTCCAACAAAATAATAAAAAGGCGGAATTAGGTCCACGTAAAAATGCATGCATGGATATTCCAACATAATAGTAAAAAGCGAATAATGAAGAATGTCACCAAGTATATAGGGTAGCCAGCGTATCTGAAGTTATTCTAACAGAATAATAAAGAATGGAATAACATAAGTTCTCTTCATGAATACAAAAGATTAACACCCCTTACGAGTACAACAAATAATATTCCCTACCTTAAGAAGAAGAGTACTAGATATATAAGTAGTGAAGTAGCACAATACTTTCTTCTTTCTCTCTATAGTTTATCTCTCTAGAGTTTCAGTGAATTCGTAAGAAAATAATGAATGAATGAGCTTCTATTTATAAAAAAATGGACTGCATAGTAACTAACTCATGAACGGTCCAGATTGATTTACTTTAATCCGACGGTCCATATTTAAAGCAAAATCTTTTAAATAAAATATAGTATATTCTATTTATAATCTAATAAAACGAATAACTTTATAAAAGATTTTACTATGCAAATACTATGCAGGCACTATGCAAACACTATGCATAATAAAATATAATATATTATAATTATTGTCTAATAAAATAGATAACTTTATAAAAGTATTCTGTTTTATATAAAAAGATTTTATGTATTATTACATTAATAATACCAACAAAACTGAGTGACTTATCACGTAAGCATCAATAATTAATACCGTTATTTTCATAAAGTATTTTTGTCGTTTTCTCAATCCGACAATAATTCTGTTATGGGGTCCACCAATGATTGTCTTGGTTATGCGAATATTCCCCGACCAATCGAATATTATATAACAACTTACGTACTTTGCAAAATTTATAAATATTACCCACAACTATAACATTATATCAATTTCACTCCATAATATTCAAAAATAATATTTATAAAAAATTCATCTTTATTCAAAAAGTTGGGGTTTTACAGATCAGTTCCACAAGAGTATCTTGATGATGTGTAGAAACTGATCACCTCCATGAATCAACTAGATACTCTTAATCGTAGAGTTGATTCTCACTCTGTGAACACTTAAACATTGTGAACATAACCCAGTAAATGATGAAACCATCAAAGATAAAGAGTGTGTTATTAAATGTCAAGTCTTACACACACTCACCTTCATGCATATCAAAATGTATGATCTAAAACTAGTCTTATGCATGAATATGATGCTAGTGATAAATGTGATGATTATCCAAATAAGAGGAATAGGGGTTTAGAAAACTAACCTAGCATAACCAATTTAATTATGGGTACCAAAAATAAAAATATATTTAAACCTGCATGTATTTGGTTAGTCTGACCATACTAAGGAATGCTGAAGCAGAAGACTTCAGTCAAGAAGACTCAACTAGCAGAAGTCTAAGGACTGTTCAGAGATGATTCTGATAAAGTTCCTTTTTGTCCAAGCCTGTCCTTGAAGACCCTCTGAGCTAACCAGAATGGAGCTCACATGGCTGCTAATCTATATATGGAAGCAGGCCATTCAACCAAAGGTGAAAAGAGTCCTATATGCTCAAATAAAGCAAAGCATGCTATATGAGAAGAATCCTCAAGGGAGCTTATAACAGAGGATCATCGAGCATCAGTCAAGGGGAACTCATAGTGGAAGCAAAACTTCACAAACACAAGATTGCCAAATGAGACTACGATCGTAGTGCTATCAAAAGATCGTAGAGTGATCAGTCCTGAAGATACCCATGCCTACGATACAAGGAGATTTATGTGATAACGATGATTCCAGTCAGAAGGAGATATGCAGGGCTACCTTCAAATGAGTCTAAAGCAAAGGGAATCACATCTATCCGGGAAGATAGCTTCAACCATGGGGAGCAGTGATCTGTTGAGAAACAACATCACTAAGTTATACTATGAGGAAATGTACCAGCTACAAAGTCCCAAAACTTTATGGCTGATGAACCAAATGAAGATCCATAGTCAGTAGGAACGTCTCAAAACGTACTACTGATAACCCTTCAGCCACCCAACTCAAAATCGTGGAGTGCCTACGATCAAACATCTGATCGTAGTGTAGAAGAAAAAGGACACCACGATTACATCAAATGCAATTTTCCAAAGTTGGTAGAGGACCTCCCCATCAGAAAAGGTCGAATGAGTTGTCATTGCAAATCACTTCTATAACATTTCATCTAGAAAGTGCCTCAGGGACAAACCTGACCCTTAGCTCACTCTAAGAGGTTGGCCCTTCCTGAGCTACCTTGTCCCAGAAGAATTGCTTGATCAAATTCATCTCAAGGACAAGTCAGTCAACGATCATAGAGTCAAGGTTGAAGAGAACTCCACGATCGTAGTGCAACCTCAATGATCGTAGAAGATAACTCGACAATCGTAGTTCTACCAAAGGGTACTCCAGTTCACAAGGAGCTTGGAAAATGAGACAATTGCTCAATCATTCAAAATGAGGATAGAAGTCAAAGCCATCCACTGCAGCATCTCTCAAAAGTTGATCGTTGAGTCAACAAAGGAAATCGTAGAGTTCATAGCTGCCTTACCATGCTACTCTACAAATCAAAAGGTCAACGTTCAAAGCCACGTCGTCTAAACGTCTACTCTTCTAAAACAAAATATCTAACTGAAAAGTTATGGGGAATTCTGACTCATTCATTATGGGCATCGATGCAACCAATGGTGCTCATTGACACATCACTATTTATGCAGAGTTAGAAGGAACTACCATAAAGACAATTTCAAATCTGCAGACAGTTATCAAAAGCTATTGAACCTTTCTCCTTCCTATTTTCAAACCCTAAAATCTTCTCAAGAGCCAGAATAGATTAACACTCCAGTGCTTTATCAACTCACAATCAGCCATCTCTTATAAACCTCTCTGAATCAAATACCCACATTCTTCGAACTGCTCAAATGGAAAACTGGCGAGTAATCACTGGCATTCAGCTCGGAACCAAGTCATTCGAGAAATCCGAAAAGAAGTTCAGAGATATTCTCGAACTTGTGAGGAAAGCTGGATTCTCAGAATGTCTTGAGGCTAGCACTTGAGTATACGTAGACCTGGTAAAAGAGTTCTACTCAAATGCCTCCACAAACTCTGGAACCCTCTCTACCAAGGTCAATGATTAGTATCTAAAGTTGAAATCTTCTGACCTCAATCAATGCCTAGGTTTTCCTAACCAAGGGCTGAAGAACCTTGATGATGTCAATACTGAACAAGCAAAGAAGGTCATGGGGTACCAAAGAAACCCTAGTCTGAAAGATATGAAGAAGAAGGAGTTTCCTAAAGAGTACGAGTTCCTTGCTGAAATAGTTGGAAAATGCATACTGTGCAAGGACACTGCACATGACACGGTGCTTGACCAATAGTTGAAGATAATGTCAGCAATAGTTCTGAAGAAACAAATCAACTTTGGAGCTATCTTGTTCGATCAAATCTCCAAGTGGGTAGAGAAAGCTAAGGTGAAGAAGTCCACCGAAAACCCCCTGACTAAGGTGTTTCATGGTAGACTGCTGAGTATTGTGATGAAGAAAAAGCTAGGAGGGAAGATCAAGGATAATGAAGGAGAGCCTTTGAATGTTCACAAAGTGATGTCTCCACAATTATTTGTGAACTGGAAGAAGAACCCCAAGGAGAACCGAAGGCTGACAACCGGGAGTAGCAGCAGAGCCTCTGTAAAGAAGAGGAAAGCAGAAGAGGCAGAAAACTTTGAGTCTGATGACTCTGTGCCAACATCAACCACACCAGCCAGAAAGAAATCTATAGGTGTGAAGAAAGCTGGTGTTGTGAAGAAAGCTCAGACCCCACCAAGGAGTCTCTCCTCCAAGGACAAGGATAAAGAAGAAAAAGTCCTAACTGCTGAAACAACTAAGAGGAGAAGCAATAGGCTGCTTCAAGGGCCATTCAGCAAGAAAGCTAAGGTGGAAAATAAACCAGCCTCAGCTTCCCACAACAGTACTTCTGCTGAAGAGAAGGACGTAGAGTCAGCAGAAGAAAAGGAGACTGATGTCAAGGCTAAGTCCTCTCAAACCAAATCCAACAGTGAAGGTGATGGTTCAACATCTGCTGATAAAGAAGAAGAATGCTCAAGCCCCATGGCTAATTCTCAAAGTAGTCACTCTACAAATGAAGAAGAGATTCAAGATGACAAAACTCAATCCCCAAATGCAACTGCCCCAACAAGCCCAGATAATGGGTCAGACAATGCTGTCTTAAAAGAAGAAGAACATGCCTCTGCCCTTGCTAAACCTAAAGGAAGTTCTTCTGATGAACCAGAGGCTTCCATATTTGAAGAAAAAGAGGAGTCTGACTCTCCCATAGCTGAACCTCCAAGAAGAAGGAAGAGCTACAGACTGCAAGCCAAATTTGCCTCCAAAAGGAGAAGTGATCAATCAAATGCCCCCATTGAATTAAGTGATGATGAGTCTGTATCACAGAAAGAAAGTCTTTGAGGATAGGACCAAAGAATGAAGAAAATGAATCAGAAGAAGATCTTGCTGAAGAAAGTTCTGAGAATGAAATGCAGCAAGAAGGATTCTCTACTGGAAATGATCAAGATGGTTCAGGCTCTGAGAGAGAAGAGATTGAAAGAGATTCTGATTCTACAACACAGGAAGCAGAAGAACAAGAAGATTATTCAGTTCTCTCACCAGCAAGATTTAACAGAAGAATAGTGGTGGAAGTCTCAAATGAACTACCAGATGCTCCACCAGAGAGTTGGGTTAACTATGGAAATGAGCAGCTCAAGGTAGTAAGAATGACTACCTTTGACATAGCTAAAAACTGGAACAACATGGAGCTAGACTACTCGACCATTCTCTACAATCCTGATGACTTGCTGATGAGATGGTTCTTCCAGTGGATGCCATGGCTAAAGGCCCATACTGAAGGAGATGGAAGCTATCATAGCTGGTGCTTCTCTCACTTCCCAAGCATGGAGCTGGTGGCTCAGAACTTCCCAAGGGTGAAGAAGTTTGCAACAAAAATGATCAAAGACCAGCCACACTTCAAAGTCTATCGACAGTCTGGCAATCACTATATCCCCTACGATCGTAGAGTGGACTCTGAAGGAAGAAGGAACATGATCAAGGAGTTGATCGTAGAGTCTGGCCACTCTACTGCTAAGACTGCTCAAATTCAAAGTCAGAAGCTTCCAACAACCCAATCACTGCTCTATGACATTCCCTCATCCTCAACCAGTAATTGGTACTCAACGATTGTTCAGATTCTCCAACCTTTCGAAAATCTGTCCAAGAATGAAAATAGTAGAGTCCAATCCAATGCTTAACCCGTAGCTGCCCAACAAGATCGGATCAAACTATTTTGGAGCGGGAACTACTGAAGAGTTCTGTTGAACTAAGTGAGAGAATATCTCTACTCACTGAAGAGTCACAGAAGCTGACAACAAAAGGAGATAATTCACTTCATAACAGACTTCATACTTCTATGGCTGATGTATCTCTCAAACTCCAAGAGAGAGATAACATCTATCAGAAGGCCATACAAGATCAAAAGGCAGAAGCTCTACGAGTTCAGAAGGCAAATGAAGAGCAGATCCAAGCCCTCTTTAACAAAATTGATGACCTGAAGCAGTCTTTCTCAGTGCAACTTGAGCTAGGCCAACAAGAACTCAAGTTTGAAGTTGCCAACTCCTCCTACCTAATGGAACAGCTTATGTCCAACATGGAGTAGCTCTCACAAATGATTAATGACAAAAAGGGGGAGAAAAGAGGCTTAGAAAGAGGAAGAGCAAGAGGAACAAGAGGAAGTTAAAGAAGAAGACAATAGCAGCTGCAGAAAAAGAATCATCATCTGAGGGGGAGCCAAAAGATGATGATCACATGATCACATAGTTTGAGGGGGAGCATGTTCAGAAAGAAGCTGAAAGGGAGAAAAGCTAAGATAGAAGGTCATCATCCCAGGGGGAGCAAGAGCAAGAAGAATAAACAGATGAGTAGCTGATCAACAGACATCCTAGAAACATACATGGAGCTAAAGAGGTACATCTCTAACTAGTTAGGTATGTTCTGGATCCAGGATGTAAAGTGTCTTAATGTATAATTTGTCATATCTTTATAAATGACATTCATGATTATTAGTTTTAGAAATACAGCTGCTCATTGTATATAAGATTCATTCATAACATGTATATGCACTTATTATTTTTGTCATAATCAAATAGGGGGAGATTGTAAGGAATAAACATGTGAATGATATTCACGATTACATATGATTTGATTATATATATATATATATATATATATATATATATATATATATATATATATATATATATATATGAATGAATAATATGCAAGTATGCTTGCATTAAGAAAAGCTCTAAAGTCCTTTGATAGATAATAGAAATATGCATACAAGGACTTAGAATGAATTGATCAAGTATGTTAGGTTGATTCTACATAAGCAAAACAACTTTGTAAAGTCCTTAAAAAGAAATGATGTACAAGGACTATAAATATAGAAAGATCAAGCATGTTAGGTTGATCTTATGATGTAATAGATAAAGCATGCGATCGTCAATCTTGCACTGAGAGATCGTGAGTCCGCCGGAGAGTCAAGGATAACTCGAGAGCTATCGAGGCAAAATCGTAGTCTGCAAGATAGTAGATCTCGGAGTTCGTAGACTGCCAGGAGAAACGATGAAGGATCGTGGTATATCGAGAAGAGCTTCCTCAGGATCGTAGTGTGCTGAGAAAGTCATATTCAAAATCGTAGAGACAACCTACCTACGAGCCGAATGAATATCTGCCGAAGCCAAGTTAGAAACGTAGACTACACTTGGAGTCGTAGAGTCTACCGATGCCGAAGCCAAGTCAAGGATCGTAGACTACACTTAAGATCGTAGAGTCTCATCGATCTTAGAAGCCGTGTCGAGGATCGTAGAGACTACACTACGAGTTAAGTAGAGTCTATTGATTACATGGAGAGATCGTAGTCGAGAAAGATCAGATGAAGACAATAAGCGCAAGGCAGAAACCGTAGAGTGTCAAGATCTGATCTCAGGATCGTAGTGTCTACACAGCTGAAGCAGAATCGTAGAGTGCAGAACTGCGACCTCAATAGAAGTGCTCACAATGTATAGGCAGAATCGTAGAGCAATTATGATTCTCAATTAATGAGCACTCCTAGAATATCCAAAGGAACAAAGCCTCTAGTTGGCAATGCAAAGATACATCCTACCTGAAGGGAACCAGAGAGCACTCAACGAATGGCATGCAAGCTAACAGAAGATCTAAGCACCAACCCAATTAGCATCAAGATTGAGTTGTAAAGCCATTCAAGATGAAGTCTTCCACAAGATGATCATAAGAAGAAGACTTATAATGGCGATTAAGGAAAGTCGACAAGTGCGATGGTTATCAAGTGAGCATGAAGACAACGATCTTGGAAGCAAGCAAGAGATCGTTGTGTTTGCCAAACAAATAAAGAAGCGATGGAAAGTGAACCGAGATCTTTGGTTAGTCTCTGAAGAACAAGGCTAAAGTGATTAAGCGTAGGGTCAGTCCATTGATGATAAGTGAACGGGAGATCACAAAGAGAAAGCGAGCTGGACGCGCCACAAATCTGAAGTGTCTTGCTATTCAGAGGGGATCAGAGCAAGAAGTTGGGCCATCAGTCTCTGAGAACAGTCGAATCAAACAAAAGTGTTGAAGCACTACACAATGAAAGGAAGAGGTGTACTACATTGGAGATCCAATCAACACTCTTCAAGATCGTAGTGTTAACTCTACCAGTCAATGAGCAACACTCAATAAGACACTACGATCAGGTCCTCGAAGACATGCATCAGAATTATAGAGTTTGAACACCCGAAGATTGAAGCATTGATAATGGTTCAAACTGAAGGATGGTATTCAGACAAAAGCTTATTGAAAGCATCGATGCAAAAGGACAACCTCTGATCGAGAAATCAGATGAAGGAAACAAAGTCTTTAACTTGCCCAAGACATTAAAGTGACATCTCTGATGGGTAGGTGAAACAGTAGACTGCAATGTCAGATAAAGTATGACATGTCACATCAGCAGTCTACCTCTGTCAACTTGAGATCTGTGAAGATATTTGAATAGCCTTCAACGGCTACTTTCCAACGGAAGGATTGAGAAGGAGTATAAATCAGGAAGAGCTTCAAGGATCGAGGGTTGCTGGAGTTGTCGAGTTTGGAGAGAAGGTGAACTGTACTAAACCACGTAAGATAGTGAGTCCGAAGGCTCACTCTACGATCCACTAAGAACACTTAGATTCATACAAAGGAAGAAGTAGAAGTGAGAGTTCTACTATGTAGAAGTGAGAGTTCTACTATGAGAAGAGTGTTTTAAACTGCCAAGAGAAAGAAGAACATCATGTCATCTTGGTGTCCATCATGGGAAGACTCTAAGTTCAATAGAGAAGAGCTCATAGTCATCTTAGCAAGTCCATCATGAGAAGACATCAAGTATCAAGAAGGGAGATCGCAAACGTCATCATGGTGGCAAGCATGAGAAAGTTTCTAAGTAGCAAGAAGAAGAACTTACAGTCATCTTGGAAACCTATCATGTACAGCCATCATGTATCAAGAGGAAAGATCTTCAAGGCAGTCATCAAGGGATCATCCGAAGTGGTTGAGTAACTGAAGAAGCTGAGCATCATGTAACACTCAACTGCACTTCAAGGATGATCACGCCAAGTCGCTAAGTATGAAGATATTATTGAGCATGAAGACATCTTAGCAGCTCAGCACCAACTCCAACAAACCAACAAATAAATAACAAAAGCCAGGGCCTGAGGGGTCCTTGTCCGAAGGGACTAAATAAAGCCAGGGCCAGAAGGGTCCTTGTTCGGAGGGACTAAACAAAGTTCCAAGCCTGCTGGGCTTGAAGAGTTCCTAGGGAACTAGAGGAGTCCCAAGGCTGCTGGCCTTGAAGAGTTCTTAGTGAACTGGATTCCCAAGGCTGCTGGCCTTGGAGGAATCTTAGTGATTCAGGGTGCTGCCCTTCCTTAGTGGAAATCCTGCTAGTTGAAAGCAAAAGAGTGGATTAGGAGCTTGAGTCTCTGAACCACTTAAAACCCCTTGTGTCTTTTACATTATGTCATTTACATTATGTACTATAACTGCTATAACTGCTATGTATGTTTTAACTGCTTACAACTAAACTTACTCTATGAACAATGTATGCATGATTATGAATATATCAATGAAGGGGATCTTTTACTTATTCCGCTGTGCTTGAAAAGAATCTTTTGTTTGTCATATGCTAATTTAATAGCTATACAAAATAATAGAGAAAAATATTTGAAATAAAAAGGATCTATTCAACCCTCCCTTCTAGATATATTGTGCCTATTAGGAACTAACATAGTCTATGCTACTTATTTCGGCTAGACACAAATGATTTGAAATATCAAAATATATTTTATTTATCACTCATGTACCATGTAACCTAGTTCAGAGATGATAAAAAGTTGATGGAGTTGTAAATACAAAAATACTTAGTGTGAATTTGATCTAAAGTCGATGTTCCACTATTGTATGATGTGTTATGACAAAGTCATACGATGACGACATTCTCAAACGGACTGTTAATACAGTACGACATTATGACGGCATTCTCAAAAATTTTTTCAAAAAAATTTTAATTTGCCAACGGGGTTTGGCTACACCTAAATAATTCAATTGAATTGAATTATTGATATGAGTCTACGCTATTCGATTCTGCTAGACTAATGTTATGAAAACTCTAAGTGTTCATTGAAAATTTTTCCCGAACCAAATTATTTTGGTACGGAATCTGATAAGACTGAGGTAAAATTTTTGTGCCTATGGTAGTGACGAGAAACAGATTCGACCAGCAGTACTTAATAAGTACATGGCATACCTGTAATACCCGAGAATTTCCACGTATTATTAAATGAATATATTAAATGGAAATACTATATAAGTGTTATTGTTTTATGAGTTGGTTAATACAATTGATTCGTATTAGATGAATACGTATTAAGAAATGTGAAGTGACAATGGGATTTATGAAATGCCTTGTGTGGCCTACTGCGAAACGAGAAACTTCACTAAGTAAGTTAAATCGGGAATTAGGAAGGTTAATCGTATATGATCATGAGATTTTATATAAGTAATCAATACACTCGTAGACTCGTAGTAACATTCTTATGAACACTAATTCATGTCGTATAAATGAGTTACCGATGAAGATTGGCACAATAAAGCTAAACCGGTCCAGCAACGTCACATCAACGCACGCAATTGCTGGCATTGGCTCTCGAAGTCCACTAAATCGCACACGATTCGCCAATGATCTAGGTTGGAGTTAGTTACCTTCTCTTTGTAAGCTTTGAATTGAGGACATTAATGTTATATGTGTAACATGGATGAAACCATATGATAAGAGTATATTTCCCTGATATATGTTATGTCCGACAACAGAATTATGAAACCATTAATTAGTATTAATTAATTGTGGGGAATGGATTTCTTTGTAATTAATTAATAATATGTGATTATTATTAATTGCAATATATCCAGAAATGTAATAAGAATATTAGGTTATTGAAATCCATAATTTCATCAATAATAAATAGATTAATTAATATTGGTGGTAATTAATCAAGAAAGTGAATAAATTATTTAATTGACATAAATTAGTAAGTTATTAATATAGTAATATTATATTGACAAGTTATGTGCATGTGAGCAATAATACAACTATACTATATATAGTGCAATTGTGACATTTACATGACTATATATTAAGTTTTAAAAATTATATTGTATGATGCAATGTGAGTAAACATATTGGAACTATATGTTATAAATACATTATCTATGTGGCAATATGTATGTGGGTATGTATTAAAATAATATACCATGAGCATATTGTAAACTAGTATTTTAATAAATGTATTTGTGTGATAAAATGTACATGGATATTGTATTTATATTACATTTCCATATTTCATCTACTACCTTGAAACATTAAAGTGTGACATATAGTTATAATTAATGTATGGTTGATATAACATAAAAATAAGGGTTATGCAAAAGTATAGTCTAAGTGTTGCTAGAATGCTGAGCATTTAAATTGTCCCAAATTGAGTGTCCCATTTGCTCTTTCCTCAGTCACGTGTGGAACAAAAAGGCTAAGCCTACTCTTTCTTCCAACTTTTTAGCTGATGATTATGGTAGGGAGTGGTGATTATGATGAGTTTCAACCACCATCTAACAACTCCTCCATAACCTTCATGCAATCCTACAATCCATGGGTTTGATTCAATGGAAAATTGCTATGTCTGGGTAAGAAATTTTCTATAAATAACAAACATGTTTTATCAGTTGGTGTTGCTTGAATTGCCTGGTATTTGCTTAGTGAGGTTGAGAGCATACAAACATTCTAAGAGTTTGAGAGTTCATTGGAGCAAGTTCATATCATAATTTAGAGGTATAACTCCTTTCTTCTTGCTTCCATTTTCGTTTTTGTTAAATAGAGTTCTTGAGTTCTTAAAATTAAAATTCTTAAATTCATGAAGATAGATGTTAATGAGGTTGGGTATGGTTTATATAAATGTTATATGATCTTATAAGCATGTTACAATTGATACATGAGTGTTTAGGAGTGAATTCGTGAGTAAATTTTGTGTTTCAATTTGAAACAGTTTGTCGAGGTTCACTGTTCTCGGTTCGAACCAGTGATGGCGTGAATTCTTGTGGATTCTTTGAAATCGATTTAATTTCTGTTTTAAAATATGCTATGTATTGATCGACCATTATGGCTTAAACTAGCATGAAATCATGTTTAAGGTGTATGTGTAAGTATATGAATCTAAGTTTGGCATGTTTCAATAGATTTGCATGATTAACGAAAGCATATGTTTTAGATGGAGATTTGGACGTAGATTTTGAAAATAAACTATGTTAGAGATCATGTTCTGCAAATTTTGAACCTAGTAAGCTATACATGACTTATTTTACACATAAATGAGCATGTTATAGTGTACGTAGTTCCTTTGAGCATGATCAAACTTATTAAGCCTTGTGTTGGAGATGTACTCAAGAAGAGACTTGGTCTAGTGAGCTAACATACATGATTCTACATAATGTATATTCTAAGTTTACAAGCATGTTAATATAACTTAGAAATGCATGAATAAACCTCTAGATTGTGTTTATATGATTAGTAAGCAAACATGAGCATGTTGAACCTACTAGTAAGCTTTGAATGTGAATATTATCAACATACCTTGAAGATCACAATCTGATAATTGTGATCATGTTTGATGTTACTCTTAGACTCACTCAAGTAGCATAAACGTATGTATATACCATGCTTGTGCGTCATATTTCAAATAAAGCATGAACAAAGCATATTTTCAACTAAAGTGGTGTTAGTTTCACGTATGTGTTATGAATACTCACAAGCATGCCTAATATGAGTTTTATAACTATCTTGTATGTCTAAAGGGCAAACATGTTAGACTTTGTGGTTTTACGACCTTGAATGGCCTTAACTTGTTGAAATGTTTAATTTAGAAATATATTATAAAAGGGAACCTAGATTGACTTGAGAAGCATGAAAAGACCCTTAACATGACAAATATATCATTTATGATTGTTTTGAGCAAAGTGGAGATGAGAAACCTCAAGGCAAAGAAATTTGAGTCTTGGCTTAGCAGAGGATGGGCGCAATTACTTGGGTCTAAAGCTTAGCTAAAAGCGCGCAAATGCCAAATCAAGTCTTAGATTTTGCATTCTGGTTTTGGACAGTAAGTTGTATGATGCCTATATTGCTAAAAGTAGTTTTAAACCTACTGATGCATGTATATATGTGATGATTAAGTAATATGATGGTGTTTGTCTTGTAAAAGGAAAGTCTATGGATAAAAAGGTCTTAACCTTGAGTATTCTTAATTTGCTTATGAAATAACTAGGTATTTGATTCATGATGAACCTATGAGCTGATTTTCTATCACATATGTATACTTGAATTATGTTGAGCTTGATTAAAGACTATGTTAGCTAATGAACATCTTAAACATATAATTCGCTATAACTAGGATTCGAAAGTGTTGATTTCTTAACGTGGATAAACTACGCTTAAGGCAAGTATCCGAACTCTACTTTATATTGTGCAAGAATTCTAAACTCTTGCATTACTTTATTCCAGCGAATAACATAAACCAATCTCTTTAAATGTACGTTATCCTACTTATTTGTTCAATCAAGCTAGTATGCTTAAACTCTTGTGTAAACCATTATTCATGATGAACTTGGTATTGTTCTTGAATATTATGAAAGAGTCGATGCCATTTGATTCGGTTAGACTATATAAAACTGTCCAAACCAATTGATTGGTGCAGAAATCTTAAAAACTAAGTTGAACAACCCTTAAGGTAAGGGGATTGTATGTTGTTGGAAACCCCAACACATGAGTATATTATTACTATGGTGTTATGCATAACTTAGAGTATTGTAGACTGATCCTCTATAGTACTTGTTCTGTTGGGTTATCAGTTTAATATTAGTAATTCTAGTAGATGTTCAATAGTCCTTAGTGACTGCTCAGTATAATTGTGATCCAGTTGGATACCTTGATAGCCTTTGAATTCATATATCTCTGTTGATTTATATTGAATTATCATTCTTATTCCAAGAATTGTTGATATTCATTGTTTATGATATTATTCTGAAACTCAGAACTATCTTACAGACGATACTTCGACATTTCATACTCGTGTTATAAAACTATTACCATTGTTGTATATTACTTGCTGGGCAATTTGTGCTCATTCTTGCTTATTTAAAACCTTTCTGTTAAGGCGGAACATGGAGGTGTATCTGGGAAAGACAAGGGTAAGGGCAAGGCTACCGACTAGCTTGTCCCTTTATGTTTAAATTAATTAAGTTGTATTAAGACTATTTGCAGACTATGTTTAAACTTAAGTAGGATTATGTAATAAGTCTTTATTCGATATTATTATGTAATCTATTAAGTACCGTAGGTTGCGAGACTTGGGGGAATAATTATATTAAAACATTGTATATTATTCTAAATTAGATCTTTCGTGGTAAATATATGATTTTAGTTATTATGTTAATACTTTGAGCACGTGATGAACCGAATTCGAGTGACCATGTGGAGGTCAGAATTTAGGGGCGTCACAATACCGGGCTAATTACCCACTATGTCCGTAAGTTATGATGGTTTATGGATGAATTTCCATAAAACCTTTCCGAAAATGACAAAAAATAGTCTGTATAACCTTAACACAATTTAAAATTTTTAATTCTTGTGAGAAATGTATTGGGTAGCATGTGATGATGAGAATGAATGGTGTATGGTGCAAGGTATAAGGTGTAAGGTAAATTTCGGGGACGAAATTTTTAGAAGAAGGGGTGAATGTGACAACCCGAGAATTTGGATATTTATAAAATATTAAAATATTGAATTAAGGTTAAAAAATAAACCTAGACAGAAAATAAGTGAATGGATTTGAGATTTCCGAGAAGAAATTTTGTGAATTTAAAATTTCTATGGTGAATTATTCAGGATGAAGTATATAAGTGATTATGTTCTATGGATATGGTATTATATGTGTATAGTATGTGGTTAAGGGTCACGGGTTTACCAGATAAACTATATTTGTGACAAACCCTAAGTATATATTAAGAACGTCAACGTTCAGTTAGGAAATTCTTACGAATTTAGAAGAAACCCTAAAACCGGTTCTGGAAACCCTAATTTCAGTTTCGGGAATCTGAAACCCTAATTCAGAAGTTAAAACCTTAATTTGGGAATGCAAATGCTAGTATAAGGTTTAAACGTTATTAATGATGACCTAATTAGGGTTAATCCTAATTGATTTAGAAAACCCTAATTTATAATTAGGGAAAAACCTAATTGTTAGTTTAATAATTTTAATGTTAATTAGGAAACATTAATCATAATTTTCAAGTTATAAGTAATTAAAAAACCCTAATCTAATTAGGAAAACTAATTTCTAAATTAGAAAGATTATTTTTCTATTTGAAACCCTAATTCGTGGGTTATAAACCCTAATGACCAATTTTGTCCTTAATTGCTAAATTAACAATTTTAATTAGGAAATATTAATCCTAATTAGTAAGCTTGAATTTATGATTAGGAAATCTTAATATAATTATAGAATCCTAATTATTTAGAAACACTAGTACAAAGTAGTAAATAGACAACACTTAAAGCACAACGTTTTTATAAAAAACGTTGTGGTATTTTTTTTTCACAACGTTTTTTTAACAAAACGTTGTAGATACATATGAAAAAATGTTATCTATTTAAAAGGGCATTTTTTTGGTTTTAAATATGTAACGTTTTTTTTAAAAAAAACGTTGTGTAGGTCAAAAACACGGAGCTTACAATAATTTAGGCGGAAGTGAAAACTTAAAATTACAAATCCTAAATAGTTCTTTCTCTCTCAAAAGTTTTCGTATTTCATATCACACTTCTCTCTTTCTCCACTCCTAAATAGTCTTTATCTCTCCTGTTCAAATGGCCAAAACCAGAGGGGATTCACCCGTTCAAAGGGAATAAGGATCGATAGTGGCTCCCAAGCCTAACAGTCGTTCGAATCGGCTTCGCCAGAGATTGGGTACTGATTTTGGGGTTTATAACAACAAAAATCAATGGGTCGTTTATAACATCATCTGAAGATCAGATCTCCAGCTATGGCGACCTTCATTACCCGGCGCACATTAGCCTATATCTTTTCCCGCGTTCTCTCTCAGCCATCATCTTCATCAATTTCCTTTGGTTCTCACTTTTCATTAACACTTATTAATCAGATATCCCAACTCGATTCGGGCACAACCTAAATTCCAGTTTGGTATAATACAACAAGGCCGGGTTACTCTCCCCTGAACGACCCGTCTCCGAACTGGAGCAACCGACCGCCAAAGCACACAATACTCCTTGATAGATGCGATTATGAGCATTGGCTCATTGTTATGGAGTTCACTTCGGATCCAAAACCCTCAGAAGTAGAGATGATTAACTCGTATGTCAAAACCCTAGCTTCGGTTACTGGAAGGTCATTTACTCGGTGGTTTCTCTTTATTTGCTTATGATATTGATATTTGATGGCATGGAAGTTTTTTTTCTTATTTGTTTTGGTTAATTTAAGTTGTTTGATTTTGGTTAATTTAAGTTGTTTGATTGGGTTTCAGTGAGGAAGAGGCAAAAAAGATGATCTACTATGTTTGTACATCGACATATACTGGATTTGGTGATTTAATTACTGAAGAGCTTTCCTACAAAGTGAAAAGTAGAGATGCATTGGCAAAAATTGTGTACTCACGATTATTTGACTGGTGAGGTTCATTTTCCTGCTTTGAGGAGTTGTGTGCTACACTAACTATTTAACATATAATTTGCTTACTCCTGTACCTTCATTAGTTTTTTAAACAGAAACTTAATTTTTAGTAATATTAATATTATTGTACACACATTTGTAGACTTGTGGATAATATTAATAGTTCAATTGGTCAACTCTAAACCTGATTGCTGTCACTTTGTTAATAGTAGATTATTTTGTACTGCTAGAGTAGTCTGATGCCTTATGCTGAACTGCATTTCTACTTCTCACATCAAATTAACAATTGCTTTCGCTCTCTGTTTTTGACTTATCCCATGTGGTCTTCTCCGTTAGAAGAGATCTCAATTTCATTGATCATACTAGTGATCTTGGATAGAAAGAGTAGGCAAACCCAGTTTGCTAGTTATGTCTATGATTTTGTTGTACATATCTTTGTGTCGAGTAAGAATTGATTTATGTTATATTGTTGCAGAGGTTAGAGGGTTCTGGAAATTGTGGTTGACCCAAAGCTTTACTTAGCTAGGAGAGTTCAAATGGGTCTAATCACTAAGCAGTCATTTACTTATGGGTATTATTTTGCATTCTTTACTTTCAACAACTTCCATATTGTTCATGAGGATGTTACTATATTGATGGATTCTGCAATTTTGTTCTTTGGGGGTGTTTCCCTGGTTTTGGAAGGTGAGTGTTTCAGCTTTGTTTTTGACAACCCTGCTGCCAGAGGGTTCCTTTTTTTGATTTACTTCTAGATTGCAGAAATTAGGGGAATTTTTGGTGGTCACTGGCTTCAATGCGGAGATTAGCTTTTTCATTACCCTAGAAGATAAAAGTAATAAAAGGCTCATTATATTTATGATTTTGTTTATTTCTTTCTTTTTTTAGTAAATATTTTTACTCAATAAAGATGTTAAATGTAAATTTATTAGATCAGCTATAATTTGCACTCAGGTTCCCAGTTTGGCTACCTTGTCTTATTAAATTTATTAGATCAGTTATGTTGTGTACCATTTGCAATGCTAGATGCTTTAAATAGCTAGAAGTTTATAAAGAAAGAATGCTTATGTCTTATAGGTCTTGATATAATTTTGCATTGTGGAGCAGTTGAAATGTTTAATAGTTTCTTAATCTTTGGGTCTAATATGACTTAACAATGTTCAACTCCTTGTTGGACTGGATTAGGTTTACTAGATTTGCACTCAGGTACTGGTCCTTACATGTGTTGGTGTAGTGAAGTATTTTACTTTCTCATGGTATATGAAATTGTATAATACCATTTGTTTATTTGATTCTTTGTATAGGAAATGCAAGTGGAAATTTATTGGTAAATCTGTTGGGCAAATGGCAAGAATCTGAATATTCGGTCAATGAGTCCGGTTGGTGGTCTTGCATACTATGTGATTGCAAATCCAAGGTAATAAAGCTCCTTCTCCTTGCTTCCATTTTAGAAAAAAAATTTGTTGGTATATTCCATTTTAGCAATTTGAATCAGTCGCATACACTTACCACTACAATATGGCCAATGTGGTACGCTCACCAAGACTATTTATATCTATGCTCTTAGAATTCTTTTAATTAGTAGTTGGGACATACTATATTTTGTCATCAAAAACCAATTTGAACTGTTATTGTGACAATCATAGTTGTAGTTCGGGCCAGTTTCTAGCTCACATTCAATACACAAATTAGAAAGAGTTGATTCATGTTTGTGAGTTGAAGTATTGGATGGTATATATATTCGAGTTTTGTTTTGTCTTCTTAATGCTCTTTGATCTTAAGCATGCATAATTTGTGGCAGATGGGAGATCGTATACACTATCCTGCTAATAGTGACGAGAAAAAAGTCTTTGGGGGAATTATATTCTCTTGCTGTGGTCGCGACGAGCCTTTTTTGGAAAAGCGAATGTTTGATAGCTCTCCTTTCTTGGAGAATTTTCACAGGGTTACATTGAGTGGATCATTTTGTGGAGGGAAATTGGTCGTGGCGATTCAAGCTCATATTGTAGAGAAGCTCAACAAGAAGGCTCGTATCATTCTTTGTGTGCATTCCTACAAAGGTGTTTACTTGGTCATGTCTTACACTCCACCCTCGCCATCGCCAGAGGTCCAGGATAAAACCTTGTTCATTTGTAAGTCAAAGTTGTTATCTTTGGTTCATTGGGATTGTAAATCAAAGATTTTTTAGGATTCTAAAACACTTCTTGGCATTTGATGAAAATCAAGTGAATGGTTTTATTATACTAATGAGAATCAACAACTTTGTTTGGTTCATGAATTTGAATATTCTCATACTTATATTGTACACACGAGTTGTCAGTATAGTAGTTGGGGTCATATTTCCTCTATTTGCTAACGTCTTGTTATATACATTGAAGATAAGAATGTTTGTCAAAACTGTAGAATTATGTGTGGTTGGATTACTTGGAATCTTTGATAAACGATTAAAGTTACAACTTTTTTAATCTTTCAGGCTACAATATGTTAATCTTTCAGGCATTAGCATATTGTAGGTGCATTGGTAATGTAGGTGAACCACAACTTTTTTTTTTCATTTTTTTTAATCTACAACATTTTAAAAACGTTGTGTAAATATGCCTAAACGTTGTCTGATATTTTAAACTATAACATTTTTATTCAGAAAACGTTGTGGAATCATATCTTCTACAACGTTTTAAGCATCTACTAATTTATGGAAAACAAATCTACAACGTTTTTTTCTTAAAAAACGTTGTGTAATGTGCTTAACTACAACGTTTTAAAAATGTTGTGTAAGGGTGTCAAATAGATAACACCCTTAACTACGACGTTTTTCTGACTGAAACCACAACGTTTTTTCCGCGTTGTCTATTTACTTTTTGTAATAGTGAAATTTTAATTTTTCTATTTTAAAAATCTAATTTTTGGAAATTTTAGAAATTGATTTTTGGAACTTTAGGTTTTAACCCTAAGGGTCAAACCTTAAGGGTTGGATCAAAGACCAATTTGCCATTAAAATGTTGGACAAAATGACTATAATGCCTTTTTTGCAATTCTTTAATGTGTTTGTGTGTAGGTTTTTAGCTTAGGTGAGTGGTTCACCAAAACCTAACCCTAGCCATGTGCATATATCTCAGCCAAATCTGATCTTTGGTGCCACCTAGCAATATGGGATTCATTGAATCAAAATTTTATAAGATTTAAGTAAGTAAAATCACTTACTTTATTTAGCAAACTTGCCAAGCCTTTTCTCTCTCTATATTTTGAAATCTAGAGTGAGAAGGAGTGAGAAAACAAACCCATTATCATCTCTTCGCCTTCCAAGAACAGATCAACGATCAAAAGTTCAAGAATCAAAGTTTTAAAGGTATAATCCCTAAATAATGTGATACATGTTATTTGTTGTAATTGGTTGTTTAAGGTTATGTATTAAGGTGTCTTTAAGTGATCTGGGTTGTTAAATCTCAGATCCATAACATCAAAGTGCTCGAAATTGGAGTTTTTAAAAATCTGGGAAAAGTTTGAAAAATGGCCTGACAGTCATATGTCAGAGGCCTTAGATCTATGTGTATTTGATTTTTGGTGTATGTTATGTTATAAATCTGTTCTTTGATGTTAGGGCTTTGATCTGAGACTTAAATCAACCTCAGATCATATTTAGATTGAAAGATATGATCGGTCAAAGTCCGTTGATCGAGCACGAAAATTTGAATTTGGGCAACCCATAATCTTTCCAGGTGGCCTGACAAGATTTTCGAAGTCCCCTGATCTTGCAGTATGTTAATGTTTTGGGCAAGTTATTATGTTTTTGTTGTAGCTTGACATGAAGACTACATGTTAAAGGCTTTAGATCACCCAGATCCTTAACAGAATAATAGATAATCATGGTCAAACTAAGTTGACCGATCTGCCTGAAGAACAATCTGGAAAACCTAGATTGTTCATGAACACGTACCTGACAGGTACTTTGACCAGCCATGATCTCTTTTATATGTTGTTGTTAGACTAGATTGGTGATATGTTATCGTACCCTGGCATGACTACTACACGATTGAACCTTAATATTACACTGACAAATTCCAGAACGCTAGATTCAAGGCTTGCAAACTTGATACCTTGCCTGTTCTTCATTTCTGGGTAACCCAGAAAATGAAGAACATGCCTGACATGATTTTGTGGGACTTAGATCTCTCTGATCTGATGTTTTATGTCCATGGAACAAGTTGGTGATTGTAAAATTAGATTAGTACTACAGTTCTAACCAAATTAGAAGCCCAGAAACTTAATGTACAAGAAATTAGAACCGGTCAAACTAGCTACCTTGTAGTCTGACATGAAGTTCTGGGTAGCTCAAGAACAGGCCAAGAACACCTATAGCGACGATTCTGTCGCTATAGGGCCCATTTATTAATAATTAATTTTAAAAATTAATATTTTAATTAAATAAATCGAAATAAATGGTTTTTAATTATTAAAAATACAAAATAAATTTCTAAAAATTATTTTAAAATCTGAAAATTAGTTTTTAATTATTTTGAGTATATTTCATAAATATTTAATATTTTTGGAATATAATGGTATTTAATTTATTTAATTATAATATTAAATAAATTATTTAAAATGATTTTAATACATGAAAAATCATGAAAAATTATATTATGGTATAAGAAAATATTTTAAGTTATTTTTAATGACTTTTTATATTTTGTGATGAATTTCATTAATTAATCAATATTAATGATGATTAATTTGTTTAATAACTATATTAAATAAATTATGCAAAAATAGAATTAATGATTTAAAAATTATATAAAATGATTTAAGTGTTATAAAAAATATTTTAACTTATAAAATATAACTTTTGATATTTTGTTATGAAAATAGTGATATTTTAATATTAAACACAATTATCGGATAATGGATTGAAGTGTTTAAAAATCATATAAATATGATTTTAAAGTATTAAAATACTTTGATATATTATAAATATATTATAATATTAAGTGATGATTTTCATTAACATTTGATATTAAATAAATATTAATGATAAAGGAATTATGTGGTATTTGATTTGTATAAATACGTTTTTAATGATTGAAAATTCACGATAAATAATAATAATTATTTGAAAATTATTATAAGGCTTGGAAAATTATTTTGTCTGTTAATAAATTATCTTAGATAATGGTTAAGTGTTTAGACAAAGTTTAATTGAACTTAAACTCAATAATGGTCCGACTAGACCGTCGGGATGTTAGAATTTTGTCGAACTCGACTCAGACTGTCAAAGTTTGACTCGAGGATATGTCGTATGTGTGTTATAAATGGATATGATTATGTGTTTAGGTTATTTTAAATAGTGTGATGATATTATTCTAACTTATAGATCGATATTATTTATATATTAGGTTCAGACAAAGCTTATTAAATTGCATAGAGATAATCAACGGTTCAGGCAAGTTTTACTTAACTCTACTTAGAGTTGTTTCATTCAGATATGCTTATGGATAATCATTGTTGATTGCCATTGTAGAATTGTACTATGTATATATTACATGTATAAGTCGGGTATGAAAGGCTGATTACCTTCATTACAATTCGGTCCGGATATATTTGTTCATGTTTAATAGTATTGTATGATTATAATGTTATATGTTAGACAAGTTATGAATTATGTATAAGTTAAGGTTACTCGACCTTGGGGAATAGTGTATAAAGTTTAATGTATAAACAATTTATGTTTATATCTTCCGCAATATATAGTTATAGTATGATTGTACCAGATCCGCGGTGAATTGGGACCCGAATTTGGGGCCTCACAATATAACTTTATTCCTGAGCACCTGTTCTTTCCTGTCAACTATTTGGATAGGAATCTCTTCATATGACAAGTTTTTATCGAACTGCAACGGTTCGTACTAGATCACGTGCTTGTAATCAGGTTTATACGGTCATAATACCAAAACATGAAAAACATTGTGTACGTTTTCCAACTCTGGAGGTAGAGCTACTTCATAAGCCACTTCTCCTACTCTTCGCAGCACTTCAAAGGGTCTAATAAACCTTGAGCTTAGCTTTCCCTTTTTACCGAAACGAATTTTCCCCTTCCAAGGAGAAACTTTTAGGAATACGTAATTTCCTACATCGAATGTACGATCTTGTCTGTGTTGATAAGCATACTTTTTCTGTTTGTCTTGGGCTGCTACCAATCTTGTCCTGATGAGTTTGACAACCTCAATAGTTTGTTGTACCAGTTCTAGTCCTAACAGTTGGCGTTCACTGACTTCATCCCAGCACAATGGAGTTCTTCACTTTCTGCCATATAATGCTTCGTAAGGTGGCATGCCGATGCTTGCGTGGTAACTGTTGTTGTAGGCAAATTCCACCAACGGTAAATGTTTTTCCCAGCTCCCTTTGAAATCCATGACGCATGCTCTCAACATATCTTCCAATGTCAGGATTGTTCGTTCGCTTTGGCCATCTGTTTGCGGATGGTATACCATACTCATTCGCAACTGTGTTCCCATACATTCTTGTAGTCTCTTCTAGAAGTTTCACGTGAATTGCGGATCTCTATCTGACACAATTGACACTGGCACTCCATGTCTCGAAACAATTTCTTTAACGTATAACCTTGCCAACTGATCAAGATTAAACCTAATCTGTATTGGCAAAAAGTGTGCTAATTTTGTCTGTTTGTCCACTATCACCCAAATCGCATCGCATCCTCTCTGAGTAGTTGGAAGCCCCACCACAAAATCCATTGTGATGTGTTCCCACTTCCATTCAGGTCTTTCCAACAGTTGAAGTAATCCACTCAGTCTTTGATGCTCGGCCTTGACTCTTTGACATGTCAAGCATTTTGCGACACATTCTGCAACATCTCTTTTCATATTCGGCCACCAAAAATGTCGTCGTAAATCTTGATACATCTTCGTACTTCCTGGATGAATAAAATATTTTGTGTTATTTGCTTCGGTTAAGATTTCGTCTTTAATTTCTGGTACTCCTGAAACCCCAATTCTTTCCTCAAACCGTAGTAGTTCTTCGGTATCGATCTTGTACTTCACCTCTTTTCCTTCGTTCACACCTTCTTTTATTTTTTTGCACACACCCAAATTTGGGTACTTCATTCCCTCAGGATTTGGTGTTCACTTTATAAAAACATTCACATCTAACTACCCAATCATAATAAAATTGAATAATAAACCTTCCCATTAAGGGATTACATTAATAAAAATCTCCCAGGTTATCTAACCTAAAATACAATCATTCAAATACAGAATTAAATTAAATATCTTCATTACAATAATTCGAACAAAGTTCGATAATAAAATATCAACATGATTGCAAGTCTTCAATACTTATTCATCTTTCCCTTTCCCTTACTGGTGCTAGGTACATCGACCTTCTCAACTTTAGCTGTAAGGTTATATAAGCAAGAGTGAGCAAACAAAGCTCACTTGAAATATAATGAATAAAATCTTTACAACAACTGCCAAATAATAGGCTCAATAGAACTGAACAATATTTTCTATTAACATTCTGAAATATATAACTGAGGGTCCTAAGAGCACGAACCATGTCCATAGTTATAAGTAATCTTTCAACATAAACTTTAACAGTCATAAGACTATAGGGACTCCTCGTACTTAGGGGGATCAGCCCTTCGTACAATGTATTGTGCACCAACATTTCAACGCTAAGCGTAAACCCCTAATAATAGGGTTGTTCATCTCAGTATTTAGAGTACAAGTCCGCACCAACGTAAGTTTGGTTTGGATACTTTTCAAGGGAAATTTAGAATTCAACGGTCATCAACTAAGGATTAGTTGAATAAAAAGGTAATAACTCTATGTTATGGAATAAACCATAATTGAATCAACATTGTATACTAAGTTCATGCTTAGGAATAATCTAATAGCATAAGTATTGAATAATATATCATACCTTGCTTTGAACAACATTAAGATAAGGTTAAACTCTTAGAATTTAATATTAAACATGCATAATAAGTAATAACTTGAACGATAAAACTTGTTCATCAGAATGAAGATTATTGCATGCTAAAATAACAAGTTTAGGTTTAAAAAAACTTGCATAATGAAATAACCGAACTAACTCAACGAAAGTGTAAAGTTGGAAAACTTGCATAATGTAATCTAACTAGAAACAATAACTTGCTCAACGAAACAAGTTAAAACAAGAATAATTTACTTAATATAATCGAGATAGGATTAGTAAACTTGCAAAATCGTAAATAAACTAGCTCAACGAAAGTGTGGAGATAGAAAACTTGCATTGCTTGTAGGCTAAACAATAACAATTCAATTCAAATTATCCTATATGCATATCATTAGGTACAATCAGTCATTACAAATACTCTATAAGTATCTATTTCATGTATGGTATTATTGTTAACCATATAGTCAAATTACATCCATTAAAAATAACAACACACTCGTTAAGTGTTAATTATGTGTTCATTCATAGTACTTGTAGCGCCCCCAAATCCGGGTATCTTCCAACCCGACAGATGGTGCTATACTGTACAAACATTCATACATTCATTCAATTGAAAAGTCTCAAAGAACAAACATAACTTCTATATATTTAAAGTAATATTTATATTTTCCAGATTCTATACCCATTACAAAGGTTCTTTGTCATAATATCAATTACATTACAACAATAGACCTATACTATGACAAGACATCTTAATAATCTACCTTAGCTTTTCCTTTATCCTTATTCGATCCTTCAGGACGTTCAGTCTTAGTTGCATTCATATGGTTCAAGCAAGAGTGAGCATAACTAGCTCAGCAAGTATAACAATTCAATAACAACATGCTTGACACATACGAATCGTATATCTTCAATAACTGAATAATAGTTATGAAGTACTATTGATAATTCAAAATAGCACTTCATCTTTCTTTCAAAATGTTTTATAGTAATAACAATATTTAGTAAAACATTCACTCCAGTCAAAGACCTCGAGTAGTCATTCTTTCTTGGAAAAGGATAACCCGGATCTAAGTCCGTAAGCCTGATATTACTTACGAGCACTTCTAGGTGATCAGCCTATTATACTCTATGTTGATCAACACTACATCCATTAAACATATATACGTTTAATTATTTGGCAACCTCACGTGCCTGTCATTTTGCCGACAAAACATTTGTTTAACATTTTCAGTCTTCTTTTGAAAACCATATCAAGTAGTTGACAAAAGATAACAACATTTGATAATAGATGAATAGATTATCAATAATCCATGCAATATATCAAGTCTAGCCAAAGGAATTGGCTTTAACTTCAACATACCTCAATTCATGCGTAAGGATACATGAATTTCAAAAACTTGTTCAGATTGAATACTTGCCTTTAACATCTGCTACGGGATATTTACTTTATGTTCAAGTCTTTCAAGTCTCTACAATACATGATCACATAATGCCTTACATTAGGTCACATATAATCAAGTATGTATATGACTATATCTTACCCTTCATCTTAATTTAATTGTGTATTTGATTCAGTTACTATCTGTTCTGGCTTATCATTATCCTTGCATTTATATTTGACTAGGTTATCTCAACCTTTATACAACATCCTTAAGGTTTAAGAAAGTTTAAACAATGTTACATTACATTCCTTAGGTTGTGTTTACTTTTAACTCAATTAACTTTCTTTTCTTTGTAATTAAAAACATTTATCACTATCCTTGTTACGAAATTTTGGTATTTGGGCTCGGCTTGACTTTATATCTTACATTGCTGGCATGCTGTGCGTTTGCAGTAAAGTGTAATCACGGACACTTTTTACACGCTGCTTTGATTAATTGATGACAATTGGCCTAGGGTTGGTACCTTGGTGCTTGGCTAACTGTCATGCACCGAAAAAAAATTGATCTTTGAATTTTTGTGAACTTCCCGGAAGCATAAAAGTCTGGATTGTCTCGTTCAAAAGCCTACGGTTCATAAATTACAAAATCTACGCATTCATGCAAGAATTTTATCTATTTGACTTCGTTTGCTAAAAATTCACCTATTGGTTCATTTTTAACGAAAACGATAAACGTTCGTGAACGTTCAACGCTCGTTTCTTCGTTCTAAGTCAGAATATGGTCATTTTTGAGTCCGTAACTCTTAAATGCCAAATATGACTTGTCTCCATCGGAAAATAATGGTTCCGAGTTCAAACACAAAATTTGACTTCTATTCCAAGAATTTTACGAATTCGACGATTATAAATCAATCAATGCAATTTTTCGACAAATCTTCATTCTTATGATTTGTTCATCATTACAAATGAATTCCATTCATCATGTGAACATCTCAACATACTTATTACAACAACTTATATTCATTGTTGGATTTTAGACTTATTTCTTCGTGAGCTTATAACTTGTCAAATTATAAACTACTTAAGATTTCATTGTTTATGACTTATAACAATTAAAGTTTCTTAATCATCATACCTTATATGTTCTTAACATAAAACTTTAATTATGTATACATGATACATATGATCATACAAGTTCTTTTACATCCATATCACTTCTCTTAATAAACTCATTACAAGTTCATAATACTTTCACATAAGTTTATAACTTATGCTTGCTTAAATGACTTATTACCAACTTATGTGACTTAAGTTCATTGCTTACTCATTCTTCTTACTTTTTAACATTCATGTTCCTTAGTCCAAATTTTTCTTGTCAAACTATCATGGTAGAGATAAAAGATAATTGGAGAAGAGATTTTACTTTTGAAGTCTTGGTAAGTAGCTTCTTCTTCTTCTTCTTACTTATGGAAGTAACTTATTTGTAACTTAATCCCTCTAACAATTAAGAACTTTGTAATGTTTGGATTATTTGAACAACTAACAAATGGCTTGTAAGCCTCCTCTATATATCGATTTTCCAAAGTTAGGGTAATTTGGACTTTAAAACAATCCCACCTCCTTATGCACCTCCTTACTATTCATTACTTGCAAGGCACAAAACCTATCCTTTGCTTGATCATTACTCATTTAACTTGGTCATTACATACCTTGGTTACCACATTTTAACCATATTAGTATGGTTTGTCCCATGGGTCATAATAATCCATTGGACTTTAAATTAGCTTAGATTAATCTATCTTTTGGGCTTGAATTAGTTAACTTATTCATTAATTAATATTGGGCCTTAACATTTTATTCACTTGGGCTTGTACCATTTGTTAACCAATCTTCCAAGTCCATTAACATTACTTAATACATAGACATATTGTTTATGTATCATTTTCGAATTCTAATTCATATAGAATTTATATACGATATTTCATCCTTAATACAAACTCGTATAATACTTCGTATTATACTCGTTTTCATTACTTTGCACAATACCATAGTATCATACAATTATTACTTACTCGTTACTACTTTTGCCCTCTCTACCTTTTTTATAAATTAAGTCCGCAAGCGAAATATTACATTTTCCATAACTAGATTTTTATTACATAATCCATCTTACCTTGTCATTCTATCATTACGTATTTCTTGGAAATTCAAAAATAAATCCCGAGCAAATACCGATGAATAGTGTTTTTTAGAAAATTTCTCGAAAAACTTTTTTTTTCGTCTTGGAAATTAAAACACTTTAATTCCTTCACGTAGCTCAACTACTACGACATTCTAACATCAATAGGTTATACAATGACAACCATCTTGATATCACAACGAATATAATTTTATTATTATTTAATTTAATAAAATAATTTTTATAATAAGATCTGAATTTCTCGGTCGTTACATTCTTCCCCCCTTATAAAGATTTTGTCCCCAGAATCTCGTCTTACTTTAATTCAAATAGATGGGGAAATTTTTTCTTCATCTTTTCTTCTAATTCCACGTTGCTTCTTGACATCGTGGTTCTTCCATCTACCTTCTTGATGGTATTACCTTGTTCCTCAGAACTTGTTCCTTTCTATCAATGATCTGCATCGGCGATTCTTCATATGTTAAGTCTTTCTCGATATGAATCGGCTCATTCACGATTACATACTTATAGTCTAACTTATATGGACGTAATACAGATATGTGAAACACGTTATGTATTCGTTCTAGGTCTGGAGGTAATGCTATCACATAAGCTACCTCTCCCACCCGTTTTAATACTTCAAAAGGTTCTATAAACCTTGGACTTAACTTTCCTTTATTTCCAAAGCGTATATTTCCTTTCCAGGGAGATACCTTTAGAAACACATACGAGCCCACTTCAAACTCTTGACTTAGTCTCATGCGAGTCCGCATACTTCTTACATGCATGTCTTGGACGTGTGTGAGGCGTATCCGAATTAACTTTACCACATCTGCTGTCTGCTGCACCAATTCTGGTCCTAGCATCCGGTGTTCTCCCACCTCATCCCAACATAATGGTGTTCTGCACTTTCTTCCATACAGAGCTTCATAAGGCGGCATACCTATGCTTGCATGATAAGCTGTTGTTGTTATCATAAACTCTCTACTAGTGGTAGGTGATCATCCCAGCTACCCTTGAAATCCATGACGCAAGACCTCAATATGTCTTCTAACGTTTGAATTGTTCTCTCGCTCTGCCCATCGGTTTGTGGATGATAAGCTGTGCTTAACTTCAGCTGTGTTCCCAACTGTTCTTGCAAACTCCTCCAAAAGTTCGATGTGAATCGTGGATCACGATCTGACACAATCGATACTGGTACTCCATGTCTGGAAATGATTTCCTTAACATAAAGTTTAGCTAACTAGTCTAAGTTATACTTGACCCTAATTGGCAAAAAGTGAGCCGACTTAGTCAACCGGTCCACTATTACCCAAATCGAATCGTACCCTTTTTTCGTCGTCGGAAGTCCCACCACGAAGTCCATCGTGATATGCTCCCACTTCCATTCTGGAATCTCCAATGACTGTAATAAGCCACTAGGTCGTTGATGTTCGGCCTTAACTTTTTGACAAGTCAAGCACCTACTCACATACTTCTATTTCTCTCTTCATGTTTGGCCACCAAAAACTCTGTCGAAGGTCTTGATACATCTTAGTGCTACTAGGATGTATCGAGTACCTCAAACTATGAGCTTCTTGTAACACTTGCTCCTTTAATTCCGTATCATTTGAAACCCAAATTCTTCCTTCAAATCTTAATAATCCCTAATTATCAAGACTATACTTAGTATCTTCCTTCTCGGATAACCGCTTCTTCATTTGGTTACACTCGTCAGTCTTGAGTTGTACCTCCTTGACTCTTTCTACAATGGTAGATTGCATCTCCGTCGTAAAGAGTATCTGCCTCGAATCACTTGGCATCTTTACTTCTATTTCCATCCTAGCCATCTCTGTTATTAACTCATTTTAAGCCGTTAACATAGACAACTTTTTCCGACCCTTCCTACTTAAGGCGTCAGCAACTACATTGGCCTTTCTAGGGTGATACAGGATTTCACAATCATAATCCTTTATCAACTCTAGGCATCTTCTCTGTCTCATATTCAACTCCTTTTAAGTGAAGATATACTTTAGACTTTTATGGTCCGTATATATCTCACATTTTTCCCCATAAAGATAATGTCTCCATATCTTTAGGGCAAACACTACTGTGGCCAGTTCCAAATCATGAGTAGGATAAACTTTCTCATAATCCTTCATTTAGCTAGTGATGCATACCTAATGACTTTTCCATCTTTGCATAAACACCTGACCAAGTCCTCTATCGAAGCATCACTATATACTACTAAAATTTCTATGTAAATCAGCGGCAATGACAAAGCAGCGCTTCACTTAATCTTTTCTTGGTTCTTGAAAACTGCTTGTCTTCACATTTATCCGTCCATCGTATTTCACCGTCTTCCTTGTTAAATTAGTCAGCGGGGTAGCTATCTTCAAAAAATCTTGGATAAATCTTGATAGTACCTGCTAACCCTAGGAAACTCCGCACCTCGATTCGGTGTTTTCGATTGTTCCCAATTCATTCTTGCTTCTACCTTCTTTGGATCCTTTGAAATCCCTCTTGGTCGATGACATGACCTAAAAGCGCACCTTTCGGCCAAAATTCACATTTGGTGAATTCAGCATATAACTTCTCCTTCCTTAGTGTCTCGACACTAATCTTAAGTGTTCGGCATGATCTTACGGCGTCTTAGAATGAACTAGAATATCATCGATAAACCAATGACGAACTTGTCCAAATATGGTTTGAACACTCTATTCATCATATCCATAAATGCAATTTGGTGCATTAAATCGACCCAAATGACATCACCAAAAAGCTTCGTAATGACCATTGAGTCACGAATGCCATCTTTGGTACATCTTCCTTCTAACCTTCATTTGGTGATACCCGGTCCTCAAATCTATTTTAGAAAAATACTTTGCCCTTTCAATTGATCAAAGAGATCATCGATCACGGGCAATGGGTATTTATTCTTTATCGTTAACTTGTTCGACTCCAGATAGTCGATCTACAAAGCCTTAATGATCCGTCTTTCTTCTTGACAAACAAACAACAGGGTGCCCCCCGCGGAAACACTTGGTTGAATGTACTTTACGTCCAATAGTTCTGTAAATTTGAACCATTAGTTCTTTCATTTTCCACAGCGCCATATGATACGGTGCCCTTGAGATGAGTGTGCCGCTCTCGCAATGATATCTATCACAAATTCGATCTCCTATCCGTGGTAAACCCGGTAACTCACTTGGAAATACATCCATGAATTCGTTTACTATAGGTATTTGTTCCATGGTTGCTCCCCTCTCTACAGGTATCAACAATATGGCATAGATAACCTATACATCCCTTCCTTAAAAGTTTTCTAGTTTGTGTCATCGTAAAAGGCAACACGAGCGTCCGGCGATTTATTACCGTAAAATACTACAGGAGGTTGCTTCAACGTCCTGATGCTCACACATTTCTTTTGGCAATCTATAATTGCTCCATGGTTAATCAACCAATCCATTCCGAGAATTACGTTGAATTCTCCTAACTTTATCGGTATTAAATCTCTGGAGATAACTTACGACCACGATACATCTACGCAACAACTCCTATGAATATCTTCAATGGGAATTATCTCTTCGTTTGCTACCTTAATGTTCAAAGGTATAGGCAATTTTTAGGAAATAATTCTAGTCGTCTAGCAAAATCACATGTTATAAGCGAACAAGTAGCACCCGAATCAAATAGCACGTATGCATTTATGTTATTGATCGGAATAATACCTGCAACTACATCCCCTGATGCCACCGCATCTTGGACCGTCATATTAAAAGTGCGGGCCATTGATTTGATTTTTGAAATTTGGACCACTAATAGTCAACTTCCACTATTAGTTCCTTATTTCTTTTGTCCCCTTCTTGGGCGGTTCTTAGCTATGTGGTGGTTGATCCACATACAAAACATCCGTGATTTTTCTTGGATTGGGACGAGTTAAGTGAAATGTGCCCTTCACATCCACAATTATAACATACTACCTTTCCTTTGAGATAGACTCCTAAGTGAGTCTTCCCGCAGGTTTTACAGGCCTCCATCCTCCTGTTAGAATCTCCTTGTTTTACTCTGGTATTCCCAGAGTTAAAGCCCTTCCTTTTTTGACCGTTGCCACTTCCACTGGCTCCCTCAGTCTTGATTCCTCCATCAACCTTGCTCTTGTTTTTCTTATCCTTGTGGTACTGGCTGAGAGCCTCATTCCCACCTTCGGCAATTATTGCCTTTTCTAATATGGTTCCAAAGGAAGTACTTTGGAACACAGAAATTTGGCTATAGAGCCAAGGTTTCAAGCCCTACTTGAATCTTTTAGCCTTTCTCACTTCAGTGTCCACTTGATGTGGAACAAATCGTGCCAGTTCATTAAACTTGGTAGCATACTGGGGAACTGTCATATCCCCTTGTTTCAATTCAAGAAACCTCATTTCCATCCTCCCTTGCATACTCGTGGGAAAATAGTTCTCGAAGAAAATCTCCTTGAACCTCTCCCACGTTAGGTTTCCTATATCGGCCCTAGCCTGGTTTGCCTCCCACCAGAAGTTGGCCTCTCCTTTCATCAAATAGGTTGCAAAGGCAACCTTTTGACCCTCCTCAACATTTGCTATTACAAATGCTTTCTCGATTTCTTTTACCCAAGTCTTGGCTTCTATAGGGTTCATAGTTCCTTTGAACTCCGGCGGACCTACTCTTTTAAAATCCTTACAAGTAGTAGCTCGTACTACTCCCGGAATTATGGGTACATTAGTGCCCGTTCTATTAAATGCATCCGTTAAAAGATTAACGAACTCCTGCATTGGATTAACTGGACCACCCTCCGATTGGTTAACATTAATGTCTTGATTTCGCTGTCTCCTTCTTGGCGGCATTTTGCTATTAAGAAAACAACACATCATTATTACTTTATTCTTGTTGGTTTGTTATTATTTGTAATAAAACAATAACTCATACTCATTACTCAATATATTCCATAAAAAGACTTATATTGATTCATAACTTGTAGTATTACACTACATTGTTTACATTACTCGACCTTAGTGATTACATTACCAATCCGCAATTACTTTCCAAAAATTGGGATTTACAAAAGACTACCTTTGTTATACAAAAGAGGTTTTCGTCGTTACTACTAGATACATAATATTTACATATCTAAGCTACTCTAGCTATTGCTAGATTACATCTGTAGTAGGGCATTCTCAAAATCTTTCTTTGGCGGAATGCCGTGATAACATCTCTCTTGATAGTATGTAAGATTACATCCTGCTTCTCTGGATACCCAGCTACCTGCTGCTGGAAATCCACATGAGAACTCCTATGTATATAGGACATCTTCTCCAACTTCCGTTGTTTAGTCTTTAGCTCCTGCTTGAGCTCAAAGACTTCACATTTTAGCTCTCGGACCTTGTCCTTAGCTAGAATTCTATCATCGTGCTCCTCTTCCCACATTCCCTCCATGCTAGTCTTGTCCTCACAGACAGCTTGGAGTTCCTCTTTTAACTCCTTAACTCCTTAACCTCTTGGCATTAATGGACATTCCTATCCAATACTGACATAAATAGTGCCTTCATCGATTCCCCTATAGACAATTCCTCTGTAGATGGAACCTGGTCAAAGGACATCACGTCCACCTCATCCTTTAGCATGCCATCAAATATAGACATGTAGTCTAAATCGTCCAGGAGTCTCAGGACTCGATTGTCACCACCTCTGGTTCTCTTTGCTATGGGATTTGGTAGTATCTCTACCGACTAACAGAATCCTCGCTCACTACATGTATGTCTCTATACATATCATTTTCTCGACATCTCTGATAAAACAATATAGTTTGATTAGTACACGTCGGTAAAATAATAGAAACACATAACATAATATAATGCATTTTATATGGGGTTACTTTCCATCTTTTACTTCTTTATTCTTTCTTAAGGTTATGACTTAAGGTTCTACTTTCCCCTTAAGTTTTATAACTTAGGCTTTGATACCAACTTGTGGCGCCCCTAAATCGGGTATCTTCAACCCGATAGATGGTGTTATCTTTGTATAAACATTCATACATTCATTCGATTGAAAAGTCTCAAAAAAACGAACATAACTTCTATATATTTAAAGTAATATTTACATTTCCCAGATTCTATACCCATTACAAAGGTTCTTTGTCATAATATCAATTACATTACAACAATAGACCTATACTATTACATGAAAGCTTAATAATCTGCCTTAGCTTTTCCTTTATCCTTATTGATCCTTGGGACGTTAGGTCTTGCATTTGCATTCATATGGTTCAAGCAAGAGTGAGCATAACTAGCTCAAACAAAGTATAAAAATTCAACAACAACATGCTTGACACATACGAATCGTATATCTTCAATAACTGAACAATAGTTATGAAGTACTATTGATAATTCAAAATAGCTCTTCATCTTTCTTTCAAAATGTTTTACAGTAATAACAATATTTAGTAAAACATTCACTCCGGTCAAAGACCTCAAGTAGTCATTCTTTCTTGGAAAAGGACAACCCGGATCTAAGTCCGTAAGCCCAATATTACTTACGAGCACTTCTAGGTGACCAGCCTATTGCACTCTATGTTGATCAACACTATATCCATTAAACGTATGTACGTTTAATTATTTGGCAACCTCACGTGCCTGTCGTTTTACCGACAAAACATTTGTTTAACATTTCCAGTCTTCTTTTGAAAACCATATCAAGTAGTTGACAAAAGATAACAACATTTGATAATAGATGAATAGATTATCAATAATATATGCAATATATCAAGTCTAGCCAAAGGAATTGGCTTTAACTTCAACATACCTCAATTCATGCTTAAGGATACAAGAATTTCAAAAATTTGTTCAGATTGAATACTTGCCTTTAGCGTCTGCTACGGGATATTTACTTTATGTTCAAGTCTTTCAAGTCTCTACAATACATGATCACATAATGCCTTACATTAGGTCACATATAATCAAGTATGTATATGACTATATCTTACCCTTCATCTTAATCTAATTGTATATTAGATTGATTACTATCTGTTCGACTTATCATTATCCTTGCATTTATATTCGACTAGGTTATCTCAACCTTTATACAACATCCTTAAGGTTTAACAAAGTTTAAACAATGTTACATTACATTCCTTAGGTTGTGTTTACTTTTAAATCAATTAACTTTCTTTTTTTTGTAATTAAAACATTCATCACTATCCTTGTTACGAAATTTGGTATTTTGGCTATACTTACGACTTTATACTTACATCTCGCATCTGTGTTGTACTTGCGCGCTTGCAGTGTCTTTGTCTTGGCACATTGACATTACGGTTGCTGTGAACTTTTGCAGCATTGACCAATTTGGCTAGGGTTTGGCGTGGCATTTGCCAACTCTGCTGACTCCGAAAAAAAATTGATCCTTGAATTTTTTGTGAACTTCCCGGACGTATAACTTCTTCGTTATAAGTCCGAATTGGCTCGTTCAAAAGCCTACGGTTCACAAATTACGTAATCTACGCGTTCATGCAAGAATTTTATCTATTTGACTTCGTTTGCTAAAAATTCACCTATTGGTTCATTTTAACGAAAGCGATAAGCGTTCGTGAGCGTTTGCTTTCGTTCTTCGTTCTAAGTCGAAGTGAAATCCGGTCATTTTTGAGTCGCAACTCTTAAATGCCAAATATGACTTGTCTCCATCGGAAAAAAATGGTTTAGAGTTCAAACACAAAATTTGACTTCTATTACGAGAATTTTACGAATTAAAGCGATTATCGTCAATCGATGCGATTTCGGCAAATCTTCATTCTTATGATTTGTTTAACATTACAAATGAATTCCATTCATCATGTGAACATCTCAACATATTTATTACAACAACATATATTCATTGTTGGATTTTAGACTTATTTCTTCATGAGCTTATAACTTGTCAAATTATAAACTACTTAAGATTTCATTGTTTATGACTTATGACAATTAAAGTTTCTTAATCATCATACCTTATATGTTCTTAACATAAAACTTTACTTATGTATACATGATACATATGATCATACAAGTTCTTTTACATCCATATCACTTCTCTTAATAAACTCATTACAAGTTCATAATACTTTCACATAAGTTTATAATAGCTTAAATGACTTATTACCAACTTATGTGACTTAAGTTCATTGCTTACTCATTCTTCTTACTTTTTAACATTCATGTTCCTTAATCCAAACTTTTCTTATCAAACTATCATGGTAGAGATAGAAGATAATTGGAGAAGAGATCTTACTTTTGAAGTCTTGGCAAGTAGCTTCTTCTCCTTCTTACTTATGGAAGTAACTTATTTGTAACTTAATCCCTCTAACAATTAAGCACTTTGTAATGTTTGGATTATTTGAACAACTAACAAATAGCTTGTAAGCCTCCTCTATATATAGATTTTCCAAAGTTAGGGTAATTTGGAATTAAAAACAATCCCACCTCCTTATGAACCTCCTTACTATTCTTTACTTGCAAGGCACAAAACCTATCCTTTGCTTGATCATTACTCATTTAACTTGGTCATTACATACCTTGGTTACCACATTTTAACCATATTAGTATGGTTTGCCTCATGGGTCATAATAATCCATTGGACTTTAAATTAGCTTAGATTAACCTATCTTTTGGGCTTGCATTAATTAACTTATTCATTAATTAATATTGGGCCTTAACATTTTATTCCCTTGGGCTTGTACCAATTGTTAACCAATCTTCCAAGTCCATTAACATTACTTAATACATATACATATTGTTTATGTATCATTTTCGTATTCTAATTCATATAGAATTTATATACGATATTTCATCCTTAATACAAACTCGTATAATACTTCGTATTATACTCGTTTTCATTACTTTGCACAATACCAAAGTATCATACAATTATTACTTACTCGTTATTACTTTGCCCTTTCTTAACGTTTATAAATTAGCGTTATTACATTTTTCATAAATTAATCCATCTTAAGCGAAATATTACATTTTTCAAAAATAAACTAGCAAATACCGATTTTATTACATAATCCACTCTTACCTTGTCTGGAAATTCTATCATTACGTATTTCTCTAAAATTCTAAAAATATATTATAGACAACCATCTTGAATCACTGGATGAATAGTATTTTTAATTTAAAAATTTCTCGGAAAACTTTTATTTTTAGTCTTGGAAATTCAAACACTTTAATTCACTTTTTGCATGACAAGCTCGAATACTACGACATTCTAACATCAATAGGTTATCTGATGACAACCATCTTGATATCACGTAGAATAGAATTTTATTATTATTTAATTTAATAAAATCATTTTACAATAAGATCCGAATTTCTTATCCATCATGCATATACTAATTTAAACCACTAAACAATAATTTTTAGAAAACTTAAATCCTTGAAACCATAGTTTAAAACCCAAAACTCCATTGTTGACATTTGTTAAACACAATGAACACTATAATACTAATAATAAACCAATTTGATTATTTTAAATTATGTTCTCTATATTTCTTACCCAATTAACAAATTCAAAGTTCAATTTTTACAATTAGTTCACAATCAAAGTATAAAATTTGGTACTCTATAAACCACGTTTATACATGGGTTCACTGTAAAACCAAATTCTTTTCTTGCAGACTTAATTTAGCATACAATCTTATATATATACATACACACACACACACACACACACACACACATATATATATATATATATATATGCTAGTTATAACAATTACAATTACAAATACATATGGTTTACATGAATTTTGTAAAAGCCTTATACACAGTGAAATTCTAGAACACAGAGAACGTAAAACATATTAACACATATACGTAATTATAACATAAAGGTTATAGGAAAAATACCTTTTATTGCTTTGAAAATCCTTGCTAATTGTAGACAATTGTTAGCAAACACAGGAACTCTCTCTTGCTATCTCTGTCTCTCAGACTCTCTCAACTTCTCTGTAACTTTTGTGTCCTGAAAACTTTTTCTTTCCTTAGGCTTAAGCTAACTACACTATACGTAAAATAAAAACACAAACAACGTACGATTTTAAAACGTCTAAAATCGACACTATACTTAATATACTAATAAGTTATCAGTTACCAAATTAATATATATATTATTTATATTTTATTTATTTACTTTATATTATTATAATTCAAAATTCAAAAGAAATCCAAAAGCCATAAGGCTTCGTTTGGCAAAACTCTTTAAAATTTAAAGACTTAATATATTTAAGCCTTGTTTGTCAAAACTAAATTAAACTCCTTTAACTTATTTTTATAACTCTTTTATAATATAGTTATTTATCACACTTTATTTAATTAATTCTAATAACAATTTATTAGATTAATTCACCCTTATAAATCAATACAACATAATTATAATTTTCTTTATAATTATAATTGTATTTAATCAACTAACACATCAAATTAAAATATTATTATAATAATTCATTTAATCATTACAAACTCTCTAACTTAATTATTAAATTAAATTAGAATACTATCTCATAATACTAACTTCCTTGATTATTTATTTAACAAATAATTAACCAAATCAAATCAATTCAATTAATATTTATTCAATGATAAACACATTAAATAAAATATTTATATAATTCAATAAATATTTAAAATTAAAATTAAAATTCTGGATTGTTACATCATTCCCTCCTTACAAGGATTCTTTCCCTAGAATCACAACTCAAACAAATCATTAGTCACATTTTTCCCTACTTACAAAGATTCTGTCCCCAGAATCGAAGACACAGATTAAACAAATAACTCAGGGTAATCTTTCATCATTTTATCGTCGAGTTCCCATGTAGCTTCTTCAGCATTGTGGTTTCTCCATATCACCTTCACAGAAGGTATCACTTTATTCCTGAACACTTGTTCTTTCCTGTCAACTATCTGAATAGGAATCTCTTCATACAACAAGTCTTTATCGAACTGCAACGGTTCGTACTTGATCACGTGCTTGTAATCAAGGTTTATACGGTCGTAACACCGAAATGTGAAAAATATTATAAACATTTTCCAATGCTGGAGGTAGAGCTCCCTCGTAAGCCACTTCTTCAACTCTTCGCAGCACTTCGAAGGGTCAAATAAACCTCGGGCTTAGCTTTACCTTTTTACTGAAATGAATTGTGTGACGCCCCCAAAATTAGGTATACATCACCCATCTTGGGTCGCCAGATACATGGTACAGGATTCAAATACAACTTACTAATACAACTGTCGTGTACAATATGACAAAACATAAACTGTGAGTTTGAATACAAATATTATCTACTAGAGATTATACAAACTCAAAATGAGTCCTCATTACAATTATTATCACACTATTTCACAGAATAGTGAGGACTACTAATGCTATCCTCTGGACCATCACTCCGTTCCTCGATTCGTCCCAACTATATTCTCATTTCCTGAAGAGAACAGTGAAAGAAAGGGTGAGCTCAACTAGCCCAGTAAGAAATATTATGACTAAGATAATGAAGAATAAGTTATCATTAGTCTCCAACAATGTTAAACTAATAAAATATAATAGACATCAAGTTTAACTGCAGCGGAACAAGCAATCCATTAAAAGAGTCAAGTAGAAAATAAAATCTACCATCTTTTATGATTAAAAAGGTTTTTCATCACTGTTATTGCTGAGACTTAGCTTAATAAATATTCTACATCATCGAATCACCCCTGCACTACGGCCAAGGATATTCTTTAGTATCACGACCACAATTATCCATGCACTACGGGCCAAGAATATTTGTGTATTCATTAATGGTCATGATCATGCCAACAACTATCCATCAATGCACTACGGGCCAACGAGGACTTTTACCACATCATTTGTAACATTACGGTCATAATTACACCAAATAATCCCTGGTCATAATCATACCAAGTCCATCTATGCACTACAGGCCATAGATGACTTTCAACATAATATAAACATGAGGATGATGACAATGATATAAGAATTCAATAAAACAAGTTCAAGAATTAATTTGTCCAAGAACTACTAATGTCCAAATTGTCAACATGATACTGCTTTGTAGAGTAAAATTCAAGAAGGATCAGAAGAATATTTCCATGAAAAGATACTGGATGAAGCGCAAATATCAAGGATATTCTACTAATTTCATGGAGTATAGAAGTTAAAACTTTAACCAACTGAGTATAATAAAGAATGGAATAACAAAAGAAATCATTATACGTACGGTGCTTCGCATGATGTGTTATTCAACAAAATACTAAATAACGGAACTGTGTCGGCGAAATTCAAGACCGATGGGATGTTCCAATGAATAATAAAGAATGGAATAACAACATAAATCACCATGCATGCGGTGCCCATTATGAGCAAAGTTATTCCAATAGAATACTAATAAGGGCGAAATCGGTCCGGCGTAAAAGCGCATGCATACATGATATTCCAATGAATAATAATAAAGATTTTAACCCAGTCCCGTAAGGTAAACGCCTTGGATGTGATATTCGAGAATAATAATAAAGACGGAATCAGGTTCGGTGTAAAACGCACAAACAGGATATTCCAACAAAATAGTGAGGACGGAATAATAGAAGAATGTCACCAAGAATAGGGTAGACCGCATATATAGGTTATTCCAACAGAATAATAAGCAATGGAATAACAACAGTTCTCTTCATGAATAAGAAAGAATAACACCCCTTACGAGTACAACAAATAATATTCCCTACCTTAAGAAGAAGAGTCTTTGGATATATAAGTAATGAAGTAGCGGAATACTTTCTTCTTTCTCTCTATAGTTTATCTCTCTAGAGTTTCGGTGAATTAAATCGGAAAATAATGAATGAATGAGCTTCTATTTATAGAAAAATGGAATGCATAGTAACTAACTCATGAGCAATCGAGATTGATTTACTTTAATCGACGGTCCATATTTAAAGCAAAATCTTCTAAATAAAATATAATATATTCTATTTATAATCTAATAAAATGAATAACTTTATAAAAGATTTTACTATGCAAACACTATACAGGCACTATGCATAATAAAATATAATATATTCTAATTATTGTCTAATAAAACAGATAACTTTATAAAAGTATTCTGTTTTATATAAAAAGATATTTTGTATTATTACATTAATAATACCAACAAAACTGAGTGACTTATCACTTAAGCATCAATAATTAATACCGTGTGCTACTATGCAACCATGTGTATTACTGTACTTTTAACACCGGGTGTTTCAACAGTTAACGGTAAAACTTCTGTCATTATTTTCATAAAGTATTTTTGTCGTTTTCTCAATCCGACAATAATTCCGTTGTGGGGTCCACCAATGATTGTGCCGTTGTACGAATATTCCCCGACCAATCGAATATTATATAACAACTTGCGTACTTTGCAAAATTTATAAATATTACCCACAACTATTATATCAATTTCACTCCATAATATTCAAAAATAATATTTATAGAAAATTCATCTTTATTCAAAAAGTTGGGGTTTTACAATCTCCTCTTCTTATGAAATTTTGCCCTTGAAATTAGGTGCATGCGACGGTATGTCAGAAGAGGTAAGGATACCTTGATTTCATTTCAGATTCTAACTCCCAAGTCATTTCCTCAACATCGTGGTTTCTCCACAAAACTTTGACTTGAGGTATAACCTTGGTGCGTAGAATATGTTCCTTCTTATCCAAGATTTGAACATGAACCTCTTCATACGTCAAATCTTCCGCTATTCGTCCGGCCCAACTCAATAATGTGGTTGGGTCTTCCACATATTTACGTAACATGGATATGTGAAAATGTTATGAACACGAGACATACTTGGCGGTAAAAGCGAGTCTATAAGCCACGGCCCAACTCGATCAAGGATTAAAATGGGTAGATGAATCGAGGATTGAGCTTTCTCTCTTCCCAAATCTCGTAACTCCTTTCCATGGAGCAACACGTAGTAATACATGATCTTCTATATCGAATTCCACGTCCTTTCAATGAAGATCAAGATAACTCTTTTGTCGATCTTGTGAGTTTTTATCGTTGGGATCGTTTGAATCTTTTTTCGTAGTCATACGTACCAACTCTGGTCCCAACAACGTTGCTTCACCCACCTCATCCTAGCATCTTTGGAAGCGACACTTTCTTCCATACAATGCTTGAATGGAGCCATGCCAATACTTGCTTGATAAGCTGTTGTCAGAGGAAAACTCCACCAATGGTAAGAACTTGTCCCAACTTCCCTTGAAATCAAGGACACAGAGTCTTAATAGATCTTCAAGAGTTTGAATAGTCCTCTCTGGCTGTCCGTCAGTCTGAGGATGATATGCCGAGCTAAATCGTAAATCTGTGCTCATAGCTTTTTGCAAACTAACCCAAAATTGCAAAGTGAATCTTGGGTCTCGATCAGAAACTATGGATACTGGCATACCATGCAATCTTACAACCTCGTTTATGTACATACGAGCAAGACGTTCAAGTGTATAAGTTTCTCGTATCGGTAAGAAATGAGTAGACTTTGTCAATCTATCAACAATGACCCAAATCGCATCTATACCTTGAGAAACCTTAGGAAGACCAGTAACGAAATCCATGGTAATGTGCTCCCACTTCCATTCTGGAATTTCAAGTGGTTGCAATGAACCTTTTGGTACTTGATGCTCCACCTTGACTCGTTGACACGTTAGACACCTTGAGATAAACAGTGTTATCTCTCTCTTCATATTGCCCCACCAAAATGTATGTCGAAGATCATGATACATTTTGGTATTCCCAGGATGGATTACAAACGGTGTGTTGTGCGCCTCCATCATGATTTTATACTTTAAATTAGGGTCGTTAGGAACACAAAGTCTGGAGTTGACTCGAAGTATTCCTTCTTCATCGATTCTTGCTTCCGGCATCGCACCTTCTTGCACTTTCTTCCTCATATGCATCAGCTCCGGATCTGTAATTTGAGCAGCTTTAATTTTATCAATTAAAGTCGGTTCTACTCATATATTTGCCATCATCACGTGGGTCCCTGGAGTCTTTATCTCTATCTCCATCCTTTGCAAGTCATACAAAATGGGCCTTTGCGTTGACAATATTGCACTCGTACCCGCATATGATCTTCTACTCAATGCGTCAGCTACCACATTCGCTTTTCCAAGATGGTATTGGATAGTATGATCATAATCTTTCAACATTTCAAGCCAACGTCATTGTTGCATGTTGAGTTCCTTTTGAGTGAAGAAATATTTGAGGCTTTTATGATCCATAAAGATCTCCACTTTCTCCCCATACAAGTAATGCCTCCAAATCTTTAGTGCGAAGACAACAACTGCCAACTCTAGATTATGAGTAGGATAATTCCTCTCATATTCTTTAAGTTGTCGTGAGGCATAGGCTATGACTTTCCCATGTTGCATGAGAACACATCCTAACCCTTTGCCGAAGCATTCACTGTAGATGACAAATCCCTCCGAACCAGATGGTATTGTCAGAATAGGTCTTTGAAATGAGTCTCTTCTTGAGTTCTTGAAAACTCTTCTCACATTCTCGCTCCAATAGAACATCAGATCTTTTGGAGTTAATTTGAGTTAGTAGAGTAGCGATTCGAGAAAACCCTTCTACGAATCTCCGATAATAACTAGCTAAAGCCGAGAAAGCTACATTTCTATTACATCGATTTAGGTTGCTCCGACTTTGAATAGCTTCAATCTTTCTTTGGGTCAGCAGATATTCTATGACTTGATACCACATGCCCAAGGAATACTACTTCCTCAAGCCGAACTTCGCATTTCTTCAACTTGGCATAAAGCTTATATATTCGAAGCTTTTGGAGTATCGACCTCAAGTGTTGCTGCTCATGATCTTCACGGGTTTTGGAATATATGAGAATGTCATCAATAAAGACGACCACAAAGTGATCCAAATATTCCTTGAATACTCGGTTCATCATATCCATAAAGGCAGCAGGAGCATTAGTCAATCCAAAGGACATGACTAAGAATTCATAATGCCCGTACCAAGTTCTGAAAGCCGTATTTGGAATGTCATTGGTTTTAATCTTCAATTGGTGATATCCGGAACGAAGATCAATCTTTGAAAAGAATTTGGCTCCTTGTAACTGGTCAAACAGGTCATCAATACGTGGCAATAGGTACCTATTTTTGATGGTGACATGATTCAACTCCCGATAATCAATACAAAGTCGCATACTCTCATCTTTCTTCTTCACGAATAGAAGCAGGAGCACTCAAGGAGAAGTACTTAGGACGAATAAAGCCGATGTTTAACAATTCTGCGGTTGAGTCTTTAACTCACGAAGTTCAATAAGAGCCAT